>CAEFZX010009791.1:0-62286 GCA_903066825.1 Alfaro cultratus | reverse complement strand
CTTTTTCTTTTAGGTTCTCCTTTTTGACTTTAAGTTTTCTTCAGATTATTATTAAAGGATAAAATTTTAACTTTACCCTCCTGGTTTGTCTCTTCATTTTTCCCCTGGTTTATCTATTGTTACAGCCCCCCTCCAATACCCCTAGACTGCCTTGGGGATGTAACACGGGTCTTAATGCAAACGACTGAGGCGATAAATCGATTTGATCTAATTTTGGGTTTTTGAAGTCAATTTTTGGAAAATCAGGATTTGTTTCACCAATATGCTCCGATCCATCCATCCGTCCAACAAACCATCCATCCATCCATCCATCCATCCATCCATCCATCCATCCATCCGTCCAACAAACCATCCATCCATCCATCCATCCATCTTTCTGTTGAATTGTTGAACTTGATTCTCTAATCTTTCCATCAAAGTCATTTCAGTAAATATTCACCTTGAAGAAATTAATTTCTGAATGTTAGTTTAACCATTCACAAAGTCGGAGTTTTATTATCTTTAAGTGCTCTTTTTTTTTTTTAATGATTCTATTGAGCGTAGATTGAAAGTTAGCGTGTTTTCACTCTGGCCTCCAGAATGATCTCCTCAGGATGAAATGCTCTGTCGGCAGCTTGCTGCCCCATGAATTTTCATCAAGGAGAGGCAGAGTGTGAGAACGTCCTTGGCGTTTTGAATCTATACGATAAAAGTAAAACTTGACCGGAGCGATTAGCCCGTGTTGCTGACAAATATGAGAAATGGCTCGCCTCGGTGTCCCCATCGCAGCCTCAGGACTCCGGTGACACAGAGCACGCTCACTAAATGCTCATTAGCTGGAGATTGGTCATGGGAGCTCAGAGCGGCACATCGCTGTGCTAACAGTCTCTCCCTTTATGCGCTCCTCCATTATTCCATTCACAGCCCATTCTGCGCTAATCTTATTGGAGACTCATGACGTTCTGCGGCCTGCAGCAGGAGGCTTAAAGCACCTGGCAGGTTGGTTAGAGGGGAAGCTTGTAAATGCCTGTGGTTAAAATGGGTCCGAACACAAGCCGAGGCCAGAACCAGGAGAACTGGGAGGAACCAAGGGAACTGGGGGGATGTGGTTGTCAGGTCCAGTTTAGATCTCTGGGTTGTCAGAGGAGAGGGGAAGCAAAGACGGACCGAGTTGTTTCACAGACCTGGGGCTTCAGAACCAACAGGAAGCAGAAACAGGAACCAGAGGTCAAAGGTTGGCTTGGCAGCATCTTTGTGACAGAGCATCATCCATCCATCCATCCATCCATCCATCCATCCATCCATCCATCCATCCATCCATCCATCCATCCATCCATCCGTCTTTTGACCCAGGAATGTTGATACTCTAATCTTCCCATCAAAGTCATCTCAGTAAATATTCAGTTTGACTGAATTAGTTTCTAAACATCAGTTTTAAACATTTACAAAGTTGGAGTTTTCAGATTTTATGTGCTGAAATGTTTGAGTTGTGTTTGGCCATTAAATGAATTATTTCAGACAGAACTATTTCTGATGCCTGCAGCTTCATTAGGAAACCAAACATGACTCAAAAACAAACCTCTCAGTAAATATCTCCACAGCAGAAGTCGGGACCAATTTAACTGGATTTTCATAACATTTCTGGCCTCTTCTTCTTTATCTAATTCGTTTTAAAGTGTCGACTCTGCAACAGTCTTTATTGATGTTTTGGTTTTTCGAACTATTCCTGTTTAAAAGAATGCTTCCTATTGCAGAGTTGCCTGCATATTATTATATAAAAAGTTGTTCATTTGTGGCCCTTTGGGGATTTCAGAGCGGATTGTGTTTTACTCTGGGGAAGGGGGGGTTAAAGCACCTTGTCCAAAGGCCCATATTAAGCCGGGCTGATGGGCTGATTGTAGGATGGGAGGCAGACTCAGATCTCACTGAGGTTAGGAGCCCAAGGTTAGTGCGAGGCGTGGAGATGAATGCAGCTCGTCTCATTTCTGAATGCAAGGACGCCAGCGCAGCGCTGCGTGGCCAGCAGGTATTGAGGCGGGCCACGCCATATAATTGGATTGAACGCTGGCCATGGTATTTATGTCACTTCTCGTCTTGTCAATCCCATAACAGGCATGGCAGCGGCGTGGGGATCTCCCATGGTGACGGGACTTTGGCCTATTCAGACAGAAAGGAGAGAAAAGAACCAAGCCTCATTTAATTCACGTTTAATTCTCACTCAAATCGTTTTAAGGCTGCTGTTATTTGCATAACAGGGAAAAAGGGACTCTGCCTTTTCAGGGCGCCTGTGTGTGAGAGAAGGAACAGGAACAGTGTTGTAATTGAAAGTGTTTGGTAGGCTTATATATGCATACGCTGAGGGACAAGCGTTCTCACACGGATCAGCGGACTGAGGGATTCTGGAGCCGTTTTTCCACACGTTTAGATCACTTCTGTGATGGCATTTCCACACAGCGTGACGCAGCAGTTAGACAAAGAACAAATAAAAATCTGCTTCGACTCAGAAAGTCTTTCACAGACCCAAAATCCTGCAGCTCAAATAAACTTTCAACCCCTCGACAAATTTATATTAGAACAGCAAAAAAAAACAAACATCTAAATAGATGCAAAACATTTAATGCGAGGTGATAATCTTCAGAGAAACATTGAGCCAGAGATACCAAACGGACGGAGATCAGGACTTGAGGCGTCTGGGGTTCAAATCCCCAACAGAGGAGGAACAAAAGCCTGAAAAATATGTAACCTTAGAATCAGGCACCTCTCTGTCCACCTGCAAGGACCCGAATGAGCCAGAACCAAGAGAACCCTGCAGATGTTCTACCATGAAGATTAAAGCTCAAAATCTGCATTCATAACAAACTTGCAAGATTTTAAGAACTTTGAATTATTCTCCTGTCAAATTAATTTCATTTCAGGCGCCTAAACATAAACAAAAACTCAAACAATTTTGCACATATATTGGTAGTGTGTGAATTGGCCAAGCGGTTCTCCCATTAAAGTCCCTCTAGCTCTCTTACTATAACGTATAAATGTGAAATAAATCAGTCAAGTTCATTTGAGTAGCACATTTCAGCAACGAGGCAGTTTAAAGTGCTTTATATCATAAAAACACAACTCATAAAAATAGATAAATCTTTCCAAGACAAGAAAAAAAAGTCTCTTTATGGTAGGTGAGTCGTAAAACCAACAGGACTTTAACGTGTTTATTTTGATTAATTAATTACAATAGCTTTTAAGGCAATCAATCACATTTTTTATTGTATAAGGAAGGATTATGGCCAGAACTTTTGTATTCACACGTTTCTGGTACATCCATAAATCTGACGCACAATCCACAAACGACAACGACAGACGACAAATAAGCTTCTCTTCCACTTGAGACTAATTTCTGCTTCACAAAACGAAGCAGAAATTAATCCTGATTTGATGCTGGAAAAAACTTGTTGTGTTCAAGTTGTGCTAAAAGGAGTTAGCCTGTCAGTGAGGCTATTCAAGCTTAAATTAGCATCTCAATGTTAAACATGTAGCACCAGCATAGACGCCCCCAACGCTAACATCAGCGTCAACAACCCACATTTCTAAAGATCCACAGATAATCAGAGGTTCCTGAGTGGACAGAGCAGAACTTTGCACAAATCTGGTGGTTGAAGAACCTAAATAACAGATAAAAACAACAAATATATTTTTATTCAATACTTTAGCAGCACAGAGTTTTTGAATTGAACATTTTGCTTACCTTGACGATTACACTGCAATTAATTACACTGCAATTAACTCGATTAATTAACTTTAATCAAGTCCCATCACTAATTTATTTATATTACTTTGATTTTTTCCAGTATTGTTAAAAATGATAGCAAATAATAAAGAAGTTGGAAGATGTTCTCAGTGGGGGAATAGTGAGCCAGTTTACCCATTTAATTCAAGACGAGGGAAAAATATAAAAGCTCTAGTTCCAGATAAATTCACTCTAACAAGATATTTTTCAAGTCACTTTTCAGCAAGATAGGAGTTTGTTTTAAGAAAAATTCAAGCTTCATATTGACGAGAAAGTGCTAGTTGTACTGGCAGATTATTTCACTTATAACAAGACATTTTTCCCATGTTGGAAGTGGAATAATCTGCCAGTGAAACTAGAACTTTTTCATCAATATTAAGGAATTATTGACTTAAAACAAGCTCCTATATCTTGCTGAAAACGTTACTTATAAGTTAGATTTGTCTTTTTCAAGTGCACCAAGACATTAGCACTAAAAACCAGACCAAAAATAAAAAAGATTTTTTATTAGGATAAAGATGAGTCTGTCCACAAAGCAAAGAGTGATCCAGGTTTTCTTCTAAGGCTGCAACTTACAGTTATTTCAGTAATTGATTATTCTATTGATTATTTTGATGATTAAAAAACAGACACATTCTGCTGGTTTTTCATTTAAGCACTTAAACCGTTTCTATACAATATTAGAAATGCATAAGAAAATGCAAATAACTAAATTCATCTTTGAAATAAGAAAATAATAATTTTATAGCCTAAGATGCAACAACAGCATTCGTTATTGAACGTTTGATCATTCGTAGCAAAAGATGCATCTGCAGATAAATAAAAACTTGTAACATCAACATGTGAAAAGTTCAGCCTTTTGCTAGACTTGACATCAAGTCACTGTAGTTTTCGGATTAACTGATTAACAGTTGGACTGTAAAAGGTGATAAATATGTATATATTAAAAAAATCTTTGAGAATTTGAATCAGGTTTAGTTAAAACCTCTGAGAGTGTTCTTTCAGAAATGAGTCTGCATGTTAATGATTATTTGATTACTAAATTAGCTGACAATTATTTCATTGATCAATTAATCGTTATTAATTGTTCCAACCCCATTTTCTTCAGCAAACAGTCTGGATTTCAATGCAACTCGACATTTACAGTGAAAGTTGGTAAGTCCGTCCTTGAGAAGGTTCCTAAAATCTTACCAAGATTTTTTGGTCCAGTTTCCATCGCAAGTATCTTAACTAACTTACAAGTAACTTTTCAGTTACTCTACAATTTAAAGTAACTATTTAAAACAAGACAAAACTAAAACATAACCTTTCGTCATGATAAATGAGCTTGTTTTAAGTATATGATTCATTAATATTGATGACAAACTTCACTGGCAGACTATTGTACTTGTGGAAAAAATTATCTGCCAGAGGAACTAGCACTTTTTCATCAATATTAAGGAATTATAGACTTAAAACAAGACAAAAGGTTACTTTTTAGTTTTGTCTTATTTTAAGTGTAATGAGGTATTTGCAGTAGAAACCTGACCCAAAATATTTGGTAAGATTTTGAGTTTTTGCAGTGTGCAGAGCAGATCTGTTAGCTAAAAAACTAACTGATGAATTGATGTGCCTCCACTTGATACATTTGTTAATTTGATACTTTAAACAAGTCTTAAGATGATATTTTGTCCGTCTGAAATGCAAGGACTTGGAAGGAGACAGACTTTCTAATCTAAGTATTGAAAATTATCGCCTCTCTTATTTTGCTTCTCTTTAAACCTGAACCGACCTCCTGCTCTCTCCCCCTTGCCTCTCTCACTCTGGATTAAACCCAAGCTGCAACCTTTGATTTTAACTTCATCTCTGCCTCTTGATCCCGCCGTCTGCACGAGCACGGAGAGCGCGAGGCGGATAAAGTGACTAGTCAGCTTCCTGCTGCTTCCCTCTCCTTGTTCTTTGTTGGCTTTCGGCCCTTTAGCCCGGCTCTTTGCTCCCGATGTGCGCACACACCAATGCGCACATGCACATGTTATGATATGCACGGCCTTGCACATGTAGCTGCGTGTGTGGGGTTTGATCTGGGTTCCTGCTGTACTCTATTGTGTCTGGGCAGGAAACAGCTAATCCAGTCAGATCCAACCCAGCCAGGGATCTGGTGCTCATATAGTCTGACAGGCAGGAGCTCCGCTGTGGGAAACAGAAATCTATCCGTCACATCGCCAGCATCTGCTTCTGTCACCGTTCTCAGGAGGATGAAGAAACGAGAACGAGGGAAATTCAACTGTCTGAGAGCCGTTTGACCCCTGTGATTCGGTGTAGCGGAGACCGGATCACAGGTCCGGTCCCGTTTATGTGGACGGGACACAAACTCAACTAAATTTGGTGCAATAATGTCTCCTTTTAGTGTTGGGACCAATACCCAGTTTGGTAAACCTTTTATGTAGTATTTCTCATTTTATTCAAACCTCACAGACATAGATCAGGCATCTGTACTTTTTATGGCTATCTTCTATATTGTAAAGAGGATTTAATATAAAAAAAAAAAATCACATTTTGCACGATTTTATTCTTCCATTTTAGTTTTTACTGCTTCTAAAAACAGCTGAAGCGCTTAAAAAAAACTCACCAAGCCGTTTTTTTGGCAATAAGTTCATGTTTTTTGGTGTTTGGAAAATGAGCCGTTTCAAAAACCTCCAGTTACGTTCGACAGGCACTGCGCCGTTACCTAGCAACCCCAGCAGAACTCTTCCTGTTATCTAGCAACCCCAGGGGAACTCTGCCCGTTACCTAGCAACCCCAGCGGAACTCTTCCTATTACCTAGCAACCCCAGGGGAACTCTTCCTATTACCTAGCAACCCCAGGGGAACTCTTCCTATTACCTAGCAACCCCAGGGGAACTCTGCCCGTTACCTAGCAACCCCAGCGGAACTCTTCCTATTACCTAGCAACCCTAGGGGAACTCTTCCTATTCCCTAGCAACCCCAGGGGAACTCTGCCCGTTACCCAGCAACCCCAGCGGAACTCTGCCCATTACCTAGTAACCCAGGCTGAGTTCTGGCACGTTTGGACTCCAGGTATTATTACTGAGGTAATAATACCTGGATTATTACCAGTTTTCAGCATGGCTATGGATGGCAAGTAAAAGAATCGTCTTTTTCTACCCTCCAGCGTAGAAATTCCCAGATGTAAACAATAACATGTCAGGGTCCTCCTGACATCATGTTTGAAAGTGCCAAACATAAAGTCGACATGGAGTCCCACTGTGACAGTTTCCAACACTGACAGCTGACGGCACAACTTTACAGACGATATTCAAATCTCTCCAATGACTCATTTAAATCTCCATTCATAGAAAACCGAACGCTTTTCATATTACAAGGAGGCCGACAGTCTTTGGAGAAAATCAGCACTGATGCTACAAACTTCATTATCACTGAAAAAAGAGTCAAAAGGACATTTTCATTTCCTGTTTTCAGATGTTTGAGCCCCCAGCGAGCGTGCATGGACACAACAGATTACGGTCATGGTGCCCACCAGGAGGGGCATTCATGCTACTTCCTACTTCAGCTTTACTTGATAATTTCAGATGGACTAAAGTCAGCAGCTCACACACAGCCAGCAGAATAAAGGAGCAGCCAGGAGGATTTCCTCATTTTTTCCATATCAGGGCTCCTTTGAAAGCTTCGACTATGAGCTAAATGGGAGGTTCCACTGAATCCATTCACCTCAATGATCTGCTCACAATCAACCATATCTGTCATACATGGCTGGGCCGGAGAGACCGGACGGGAGGGCTGAGGGCGGGAGAAAGGCCTCAGCTTGTTGGTGAAGACATGAAAGAGAGAATAAAACAGCAACAGGAAGACAGAGCGGGCGGCCAGGTGCTAAAAACGGGTCCAAGCCACAAAACTTTAATGGGTTTTTATCAGAGTCGGGCAGTAATTTACTCAATTACATTTACTTGAGAAACCTTTTAGAAAAAAAGTACTTTTAGGAGTATTTTTACTACGCTGTTCTTTTTATTTTTACTTCAGCAATTTGAATTTTACTTTTTACATTTTTTTTTATGTATTGTATTTATTTACTATTTTATTTATTTACTATTATTTTACTCAATAGTAAAAATACTTCATAGTTTATTATGAAGTATTTTTACTATTGAGTAAAATTTCTGGATTTTCTGTCCACTGAATGGAAAACAAGCATCTTTTAACCAAAAATTCACCAGACAGACACAATCCTGCTGCTTTTGTTAAAGTTTCATAAGTTTTTTATTGAAAAAAACTGATTTGGAAAAATATTTTTAGCCTGATTTTGCTATTTTTCTGTTACTCTGATGAATTTCGTCCATAAAATACCAAAATTTCCACATAACTTTATACCGTAATTTCCGGACTATAGAGCGCACCTGATTATAAGCCGCACCCAGTGCATTTTTAAAGGAAAAACCATTTTGTACATACATAAGCCGCACCTGTCTATAAGCAGCAGGTGCCTACATATAGACGGTACACAGAAAGAGTTTTCAAAGTTTTAATAATATACCTTAGCTTTTCTTTCCAAACAGTGCCTGTGACGCGGCAGTAACACAACAGCAACATGGTAGCACAGCTCTAACAGGACTGGTTAAAAAAAACATACCGGTAAAAGTCACTGAGAGCCTCTTCATCTTCCTCCTGAGCACTGAGACGTGTTGTTACATTAAACTTGCGTCTTCCTCTACACATATATTCCATGTGTCTCACTCTTACCTTTTCTGCTCGAGCGCCCCTGGCGGCAGTTAGAAAAAATGCATAAATAAGCCGGATCATTGTATAAGCCGCAGGGTTGAAAGCGTGTGACAAAAGCCGCGGCTTATAGTCCGGAAATTACGGTACTTTGGTCCGTCTGATGATGTAATTTTTAAATATTAAATGATAATTTGATCAGTTACTTTTTACCAATTACATTTTTAATTTCTCTTGAGTAAAGCAGTGCTGATCTTACTTGATTATAATTTTTGGTGCGCTCTGGTTTTTATTGGGATTTGATGTGAGTAGCGCAAAAATATGACGAAAAAGGACAAAACATTGAAAAAGAATCAACACTAACCCGGGACATGTTGCTGAAATTGGCAAGACAAATAAATTTGAACTTAAGCATCTTTCACTAAAAAACTGACTTGAATCACCATAAATTGCTTTTTTTTTTTTTTTTTTTTTGCACATTCTCCCTTGCAAAATACCTTAATCTCAGCCAGATTAAACAAAGTTCAACTGTGAACAGCAATTTTAAAATTCTAACACAGATTTTCAGCTGGATTTAGGTCTGGGCTTTAATTAGGCCATTCTATCAAATGGATATTCTCTGATTTAAAATATTCCCTTGTAGTTCTGGTTTTACTCTGAAATCTTCAGGCAGATTCTCCCACCTGGGTTGTGGATCTCTGCAGCCCCTCCAGTTACCATGGCCTTTCCCAGCAGGTATGACGCTGGTCAGCAACCACACTGTAAAACAGAATGAGTAGACTTTACTTAAAAAATGCATGCAAACTCATTGTGTCAAAAATAGCTGACAGCAAATAAAAAATTTCCACTTAGGAATCAATGAAGTATTTTCCATTCCATAGTTCCTAAACATGTTTCATTCATTTTTAAATCAACTACAGAGTTTAAAGTGTTTGTCACTGATACAATTTCTTCCCTTCAAGATAAAGTGTAATATTTGACCTTAACCTGCAAGGAAATGTGTCTTCGCAAAGATTTTCCTCAAAGGTTACATTTATTTTACTTTATCTGATTCCTTTTCTTCAGTTTAAAGTTTTGTATTTTGTATTTTTAATGGAAGGAGGTCCACACTTGGACACACACACACACACACACGCACAGCTGTCGTATTAGAAAGTCAGCAGCGAGTGGTGGGACACAAGACGGTCTTTAGTTCTGCCTTTTCAGCACCAGACAGTAATGGTTTCGATTTACCATGGGCTTTACCAGCATGGCCGCACGCTCATGGTGAGTGATCCTTTACTTAAGGGGAGATTTCATGGGGGTCCGTCCGGAGAAAGAGGGGAAGCTAATGTGGAAATCCCTGCCTCCCTCCCAGGTCCAGGTGCTTCTTCGCTCCACCGCTCATCAAAGTCCAACCTCAGGGTTTTTATTTCTGACCTTCCACTTGTTTGTTGTTATTACACTGATTCCAGAAACGTCTCTCCACCAACAGATGAACAGAAGCAAATAAATCTGATTCTGAAGATTCATCAAGTTTCATTTCCAACATTTGCCTGTTCAGATGCTGTAGATTAGCAGCCAGCGCTGCGGCCACACTGCATAGACAACACTGTCCAACCTGTTTGTTACAGGTCAGACATTATTAATCACATAATGACATGATATCCCACAAACTCGCTCTTCAGAATACATTTTTGAATCATCTACTGCTGCCAGACAATGGCTCATTATTAAAGGTGACCTATTATGCTTCATTGAACAGGTTGGATATTTATTACCTTTTTTTTTTGCACAAAATCATTCTTAGATAATCAGATTTTAGTCTGGTAAGTTGTGCCGATCTTTGAGCTGTTTTAGGGCGTCTTGTCACTTTAAATCCAAATAAGCTGCTTCTGGCTACGCCACCCAACTCAACATTTACACTTGCATGTGAAAACGGCTGCAAACACACAAACGCATACCTTTGAAAAGCAGAAGTGGAGCCTCCTGCGCAACCAACAAGAGTGCAGCAAGTGGTTTCTGGATGGTAAGTCAACAACAAAACACTTGTCTTTTCCAGCAGCCATTGTACAGCGCATACAGCAGTACAACCAGCTGACCAAACATGTGGGAGCTCTGTTTGGGTTGCTAGGTAACGATAGAACGCTGCTGGGGTCGCTAGGTAACGGGGAAGCGCCTGCTGATTTTTGACACCAAAAACAGCACAAAAGAAAACCATTTACTTACTGCCAAAAAACAGTTTGACTAGGTTTTTTTTCAAACACATGGGAGTGTGAAAAATCTTTGGAGGGTCTTGATGAGATCTTAAGGAGTTCATCAACACCGTGGACTTTAAAATTTTGAAGGATGCAGAACATTTCTGTAGCCAGGCGGAGATTCTTTTATCATTTCTGCTGCGGTAGGTCAGCATCCTGGTGAGAAGGAGGTAAATCCACGATTTGGGTCCATTTTTGGCTTTTGCAGTATTTCTTTTAGTTGCAGGTTTAGTTTTGTTCAACTTCATCTTGTGTTTGCTGATGATCTCAACTTCAAGTTTATGTTGCTCAGATATCTGGATAGATGCAAACACGAGCATGATTGACAGCGTTAAGACCCTCCCCCTGGCTCTGATTGGTTGTTTCAGAAGTGAAGAAGCGCATTTCTGCAGACAGATGCAGAGAAGCTTGATTTTTTTCCCCACAGATTATCTCATGTTAAACTATTTCGGCATAGTGATTATTTTATTTATTTATTTATTTTTTATTTCCTTTATTTAACCAGTTAAACCCCGTTGAGATCTGGATCTCATTTTCAAGAGAGACCTGGGCAGAAGTCTGCAATACACAGCAACCTGGTTACAAAATAAAACCAACTAAACATATACACAAGTGTAAAACAATAAAAAAACAAATTTAAAAGCAGTGACACTGTTTCAAAGAATCATGTTGTCTATTTTTAAGGATCGCTCAAAATAAGTCCAATGAAATCATTTCCGACATCTTGAGTTCAGACTGGAGCTGATAGTTCAACAAATTTGTTTTAAAAATATTCGTTTATAAAAGTTACGTGCTGCAACTTTAATTAGAGCTATTTAAATAAATTAAAATGAACTAAACGTTAATCTGACTCAACGTTTTCATAGTCACATACATATTTCATGTTCGTCTTTAGAGTAAAATGTAAAAAATATTTTATTCACCTCGATGTGTGTGTGTGTGTGTGTGTGTGTGTGTCGGCCTCCCTGCATCTCTAATCCTTGAAATAGAGTGAAGACCATGAAAACCCTCCATCCTGCGGCACTCGGCCATATGTCCAATGGAGCTGCTTTCTCCTCAGATTATCACTCCCATCATTTATTTAAGCGCCGTTTCTCCCTCCATTCAAGTTCTTTTTGTGTTCTTGTAATTGCTGCTTTTCTCATGAAAACAACAGAAAACAAGGGAAAGCAATCGTACGTGACCAGCAGCGTCTTTAACATCCTTATCTCCATTTTCGCCGGAGAGCCTAAACCCAGAGATGTCAAGTGAGTTTTGTTAAACGTTTAACGACATCTTAAAAGTTTCATTAGGCACATTGTGAGCTGTTAATCAGGAATGGCCATCTGTTGGTGTTCTTTCTGCACAGACTTTCCTCTCTGGAACCTAAAACTGGAATCGGAGGCAACATGTAGCACAGAAGAGCTGGGAAAACTTCCTTTACTTAGAATTTCATGTGCGCAAACCTCTGATAACGTTAATAAAAAAACATTTACGCAACTGTGGTGTTCCCATAAAATAAGAAATTTTATTAAAATCACACTTGAATAAACTTGCTCACATTATCACTCATTAAAAACCACAGCAACAAACGATGTAAATAGTTACATGAGGTCCTTCATAATTCAGCCAATTAGCCATTAGCTAATGCTAATTATCTATCAGCCAATCAGGGAAGAAGTCATGCCTGTATTGAGGCTTAAGCAGCATTTTGGGGAAGTTGTAGAAAACCAATGGATTTAACATGTTCAACATTACACACAACTGGACATTGCACCCCAAAAAAACCCAAAACCCATCGCACAACCACTTCCTGTTCTCTTTGTCGTTTTCACCAGTAGTAACATCCAGCTGTTGATCATGTGACTCCTGTGATATGGAAAATTCTTTCCATATGGCTGAAAAACCACTTTTTAATCTTAGAACATTAGTTTTTCCCCCCGAAATTGCTGTCTTTTCATTAAGCAAATACATAATATCTTCATAATTTCAATTTATGCAACCTTGTGGTAAATTGAACATAAAGCTCAGATGGCGAAGCCGCTTCATTCAAAGCTGAATGAAGGCGGCAGATTCAAACCCACATCTCCATCTCTGTATTTTCTGCTCTCGCCTCTGGTTTGATGAAGGTTTGATGAAGGTTTTTGTAGAAAGCGTTGTTAGCCGCGCTAAGCCGCCCTGAGCCGGCTGATTATTCCCCTGAAGGGCCGCCGCGCTTTGAAGCTCCACATTCATCCGCCTCTTTCTCCTCCATCGGCGTCTGCGTCCCGCTCGCAGCTCAAACCCGATGATGTAAAGAGGCAGAGGAGGAGGGGATTTAAATTACAGCGCCGTCTTTCTTCCTCGTTGCATTTAATGGGTGTTATTGTGGGAGACCCGAAGCCCAGAGGAGCTGCGAAGGCCGATCCCTCTCAGAGGCCGATTCTTGAGTTTTTAATTAAAGCGAACAGAAGGATCTGAACGAGGCTCTCGTCTCCGAGTCGCAGCGCAAAGATGGAAAACTGCGGAGCCGCAGAGAGGCTGTTTACAGATAAATCCATTAACAGTTCTCATTAATCAATTAACTCATTCATGGAGAATAAAAAGGATAATTAACTCCTGGTTAAAGGCAGCTCCGCTGAGAGAGGTCAGCCTTTTTCAAACTGTTGCTTTGCTGCAGGAACTTAATCTGCTCCTTCTTTAGAAAATTAGATTGGCTTGACAAGACAATGGCGCTAAAAAAAAAAAAGGTTTTATTTTACATTTTGTCTGAATGGACTGTTAGGGAGAAAATAACTGTTATAGATAGGAAAGATTAAAAAGATTTAACACAAAATGACAGAAAATCTATGAGAAAGTAAAATAAAATGATTTAAAAGAGAAAGAGCAACAAGAAAAGGCTGAAACTGTTTTTCTTTTTTATGCACCGTTTTGTCAGTATTATATTAAGCGTATCAATATTATATATATAAAATAAGAATGTTTGATTGGCTCTAATAAAAATATTTTGACAAAAAAAAGAGTAAATGACCATATGAACAAGTTCAGATTGGATTTGTTCTAATTTTTGCCTCATAAGGCAGAAAACCAAGAAAAAAAGAGGAAATGTCATTAATAATGAATGCAGAGAATTACATTCAGTAGCTGGACAATAGAAATTAAATTACAGCCAAAATGTAAAATAAATTTACAGCTAATAGCTGTTGTTGGGTTTGTTTGTTTTTGGGTTGCATTAAAATGTTTCATTCCTGTTTTTCTGTTGTTTCTTTTTATTTTGGTATTAATTTCTAAAAGAACGAAGCAAAAATATTTTTTCCATTTCATTTTTTTATTGTTTTTTTTCTATTCCTTATTTTATGGTTTAGATTTTCAACAATATTTCATCTGTTTTTTATTTTCTAAAAGTTTTCAAATGATCTTTAGTAGTTGTTCTGTTTTATAGTTTTTCAAATTAATTTTTTATTTCTCTTCTAAAATATATATTTCTAAATATTGTCTCTTGATTTTATTCAGTTTTTTGGGTATTTTTTTGTAAAATATTGAGGTTTTCCGTCTTTTTTTTACTTATTTGTGTTTTGAAATGTTACTTTTAATTTGTTTTACGTGACAAAATTTTACTTTTTTGCATTTTTGTTGCTGTTTATTTGCTAAAAATGCTCTTGAGATTTTATTTTTTCTTTTTAGAAACATGTTTATCTGCATTTTCTGAAACATTTATTTATTCTTAAGCTTTTTTTAAAACTTATTTGTAAATGCATTTAGATTTCTCCATTTGTTTATTTAAATTTTTTCTGATTTAGTTTTTTTTCTTGATCTAAAAATGTTCTCTCTACAGATACTTTGACCCTTTTTTTTTTCTCAGGTTCTTTTATTTTAAGCTGTAAAGTTTCTGCTTGAATTTGCAGATATTTTTGCTCTCGTCTCACATCTAGTGGGAGTTTGTTGCTGTTGGGTTTGAGTATCCAGCCTCTTTTGAGGCCCGATTTGAGCCGCTATAAAAGAAGCAGTGAGGCGAAGTGGAGGGCAACGAGCGATCGGCTGCTTCTTCTACCTGAGAGCAAACACACATCGCAGCAAAGCGCCGTCAAGTGCAGCTGAGAGGGGCTGCAGAGGGGCAGAAACAAAGGGCCCCCGGGGCTGCAGTGTGACCCCTGGGAGTCTATCATTCAAAAAAGGGTTAGTCTATCATTCACACACTCTGAACAGATTCACGAGGCCAGGACAGGCAGTTCTTTATCACCGAGGGGAGGAGGAGGAGTCAGGAGGTGGAAGTACGTTTCCACAGAGAATTAAAGCTAAATCAGCTTCAGAGCAGGGAGCAGGTACGCAACGCTCAAACGGGTCAAACTGGATGAATCCTGCAGACTCAAATGGGCCGAGAGCCGCCGTCATTTCACCAAGAGTCACTTTAGTTTTCAAGTAGCACAACAAAGTATTTCTGAAAATACAGTCTTTTAATTTCAAAACTGGATAACAACACTGCAAAAACACAAAATCTTTCCAAGTATTTTAGTGCACTAAAAAAAAGACAAAATTAGTTTTGTCACAGCTCTGTGTGGCATCTCAACACACTGGAAACAGAAACCAGGAGCTGCAGGACGAGGGACCAGGACTGAGCGTCGAAACGTCCTGACTGTCCTAAAAGAGACAAAACAAAATGAAGGCAACAAAATCCAACCGATTTAACCACACTGCAAAAACACAAAGTAGTTTTAGTCTAGTTTCCAGTGCAAATATCTTAGTGCACTGGAAATAAGAGAAAACTAATTTACAGGTAACATTTCAGCATAATAAAAGAGCTTGTTTTAATTAAATAATTCATTAATATTGTTTTTTTTTAAAAAAAAGTATTTCTTCCGCTGGCAGATTATTTCACTTAAAACAAAACATTTTCCCATGTTATAAGTGAAATAATATGAATTTTCATCAATATTAAGAAATTATTTACTTAAAACAAACCCCTATATCTTGCTGAAACATTACCTGTATGTTAGTTTTGTCTCATTTCCAGTGCACTAAGATATTTGCACTGGAAACTAGACTAAAACTACTTTGTGTTTTTGCAGTGTGGTTAAATCGGTTGGATTTTGTTGCCTTCATTTTGTTTTGTCTCTTTTAGGACAGTCAGGACGTTTCGACGCTCAGTCCTGGTCCCTCGTCCTGCAGCTCCTGGTTTCTGTTTCCAGCGCGGTGTGAGCGTTGAGATGCCACACAGAGCTGTGACGAAAGGAGCAAAATACAGACATTTCACACACACACTGACACACACTCACAGCAGTTTTTCAGCTCATTAGGCAGACGGTGGCGTGGATAATCAGGTTTTATATGGATGCTGCGAGGTCATTATGATCTAATTACCTTTAGTGGGTATTCAGCTGGGCAGAGAGGGAGGAGGAGGAAGGAAGGAGGAAGGACGGTGCACATCTCAGAGAAAAGACAGAAAAAAAAACAATGTCAGCTGTATCCTGATGCATCTAAAGCAGAAAGTTTTGTTTTCAACGATTGGTTAGAAATGTGGCACTTTGATGAGAATCAAAATTGATTTATGGTTTTTTATCTAAACTCTCAGAAAAATCTGAAAACTGAAGTAATTTCTGGTACTTTCCTGGAACTTTATTAAAGCTTTTCTCTGATCCTCCTGATTGTATTTAGGTTTCTGTGCTGAAACATTTTTATTTTCATTTGTTCATGCTGCTAATAAGCTGATTAAAAAAATACAAAACTCTGACAGAAAGCTGAAACTGACGCAGAAACTTATCACGGCTGAACGGCAGAAGGAACAAAAAACTCTGGTTGGTAAAATCAAGACAGCGTTCTCCATTACACACTGAAGTAAGATTCCTGCACTGTAAAAAAAACATTTGCTGACTCAACTTGGCTCTAGTTTCATTGTTGCTTGCTCTGTTACAATAAATCAACTTTACTGCACAAAGTGAAGTTTAGGTTAAATATAAAAATGTGAGTGAATTCATGGAGCACATTTCCGCCATGAAAGAAAGAATGAAAGTTTTAAAGTCATAATTATGAGGGGAAAAAAAGCAACTGATTTTCTGTGGAGTCTCACAATCATAACTTTGAGTCTCAAAGTCATGATTATGAGATACTTATTTATCCCATAACTGTGACAAAATCTCCTATTTGTGACTTTGAAAGTCGAAACTATGACTTGCATCTCAAAATGATGTCTTGATATCATCATTACAACTGAATCCCATAATTATGAGTACAAAAGTACATTACAGCTCACAATTATGACTGAAAGTAGAAATTTTAACTTTGTATCTCAAAATTATGACTTTTTATGTCATTACTATGACTGAAACTCATAATTGTAACTTTTAAAGTCAAAATTATGAATTATCTCTTAGTTGGGATCTTGATTAGCAAAATTATGGCTCTGAAAGTGGAAATCATAATTTCGTATCTCAAAATTATGACTGAATCTCATAACTGAGAATTTGAAAGTCAAAATTATGACTTTATATCTAATAATTATGACTTTAAAACTCATATTTATGCCTTCCTGTTGGGCTTTTATGATTTCTTTCATGATCTTCGCATGAACTCCAGGCTAGCAGGGAGGAAAAGTTAAATCACATTTCTGTTTTCAGACAATCGGAGCCCCAGTGTGACGCATAGAGCTGGTTAAATTCCACGCTGCATACATGGGGGTCCAAACCTTTTGTCGCGGCGTGTTAAACGGGTTAAAGAGTGCTGTCCTGGAGCCACCAGTGTGTGTCCTGGTCAGCGTGCGCGCATAAAGGAGTCCATATGGCACTGGTCATCCGGCCGCAGCTCCCAGCCAGGAGGGCTGGCCGACTGCCAATCAAACAGAGACGGAGAATAAATAATGAGCGGGAGGCGGCCACACACTCAAAGATGGCACAATATGCATAAACAACATAAATCAAACATATTAAATGTCCCATCAGCTCTAACCAGTCAGTTAAAGGGGATCTATTGTCCAAAATTCATATTTTTTTTATGTTTTTGTTTGTTCGTTTGGGTCTCAACTCAACTCAAAAACATTCAAACCAGTAAAAAAAACAAAAAACACCCAGGGTTTTTTTTTTTTTTTGTCAATAAGTTCATGATTTTGGTCTTTAAACCTTTGGGATGCAATGTCACAAATCAGCAGGCACGGCCTGTCGCCTAGCAACCCAAGTGAAGCCCAGCCCATTGCCTAGCAACCCAATTTTAGCCAGTAGAGTTTTCATGTGTCTGTATTTTACTTGAGTATTTATTTTTCTGATGACTTTTTACAATCACTCCCTACATTTTAAAGAGGATCTGTTATGCAAAATTCACTTTTTGCATGTTTTTACTTCCATTTGGAGGTCTACTGCTTCTAAAAGCAGGCCAAGCATTCAAATAAATTAACAAATAAATAAACTTTGATTGTTTTTTAAATGTAGTTAATGCATTTTGGTGTCTGGAAAATGAACTGTTTCAAAAACCATCAAATGTAATGTGACATTTAACCAGCATCAATATCTATTATTTGACATTTAGTTTGATTTTATTTTGTCATGTTCATGTTTGTTTTTTTTTGTCTTTCTTAACATTGAACTGTTTCCCAATTTTTAAACTTCTTTTCTTATTTTGTATATTTTCCTCTCAGTCTAATAATCAGATGTCGCTTTCTTATGCCATTATTTAGATCTTTTTACTGTCTTATTTTTATTTTCAGTGTCTTAAGTTTAATCATCCCGAACTTATGTTTTCTTTTTAACCTGCTTATTATTTTTTGTTGATTTCCCAGCTGATTTAACTGAAATACTTTTGCGTTTTGGTCTGATTTTAGTACGTTTCTATCTCTGCTGATCCAAAATGTGCAGACAGACACACAGAAATCCTTTCTGCCAACAACAAACGCATGAATCTGATCCGAAAATGAGATTCTTTTCAGAATAAACGGTAACTATCGTGTGTGTGCTTCCAAACCTTTGCATTAATCTTTTATAACAGCACTTGAAGCTCGTGTCTTTCTGTTTATCTTCTCAAACGTTCAGCAGCTCAAACAATGCGGCTCCTCTGCAAACCAAAGGCCTCCTAATGACTCCATTCTCTTCGCTGATTTTCATCCTTTTGGATCCTTTGGGAGCGTTTGGCACATTTGATCAGGAGATTAGGGGGAAAACCTGAAAATGGTGGAAGAGGCGCAAGAAAAGCGGCTTTTGGAGGTTTCCTGACAGAGGGCAGGGTGTGTGGTCGAGGCCTTCGAGTGCTACTTCACCGCTGCTCTCAGTCGTTTGGCAGGATTGGGGATCCAGATGAAGCTTCTTTTGAGTCCAGAGTTCAGCATTGTGTCACGTTAAAGGAATTTGGTCAGAATCTGGACGGGCTCGGCTGCCACTAACCCGCTGACCTCAGTCAGAGCTCCGAACCCGCCTGGAGGCTAGTTAGCATTAGCTTAAATTTAGCTAAAGGGTTGTTTAGTTAGTGGTTTGTTTCCAGGTAACCCTGATAATTTATTCATAATCAATTAGCATCAGACAGAATCAGAACAAATTTTCTTCTAAATGGATTTCAGCTCAGTTTGGTTGGAAACAACCCGACGGCTTTAAAACCAGAGCAACGGTCCAAAGTCCCTTTTACCGTAATGGCAGTAGCTGTAGAACTGCGCAAATTGAAATTATGAAAAATAAATTCTCTTATTGGAAGCAGACAATTATGGGGGAAAAGACTAAAATTTTTCGATAAAAAGTTGTCGCACTGGGATGAGGTGGTTTTTCAGCCGTGTCGAAATAGACGTGTTTAGCTAAAATGTAATGGCAACACTTTTTTCCCCGCATCACACAAGTCACGTGATCAACAGCCGCACGACACTACTGGTGAAAACCACGAAGAAGACAACAGGTAGTAGTCTTCTTCGTGCCTTGTAGTTTTTTTCCCCCGACAACATTACAGTTTGTCGCAATTTATTCATGTTGTACTTTTTACTTGAGTAATTTTAATGTGAAGCATTACTCTTACGTGAGTAAAATGTCTGGATACTATTGACCGAGTAACTTCAGTGAAAGAAGGAAAAAAAATGCATCAGACTGCATTAATTTTTCTTTACCATAACTGAATTAAAAAGTTTCTATTCATTTGAAATGATGTATGTTGTGAACAGAGTCGACTAAAGCTGCCAGATTAAACTCAGGATATCTGAGTTAATAATTTGAGGAATTACAGCAAAACCAGAATTTTGAAGTTTGAGTTTTCTTGTCTGGTGTACCATCATAAACAGATTTTTATGAAAAGAAAACGTTGCCAGCCTATAAAACTGGAATGAGAAACCAATGAGGAATGAGGTTGCTTGTTTAGAGTGAAAAACATTTACAACTGGAAAAGAATATTAAGGAATAAAGAATTTAATTATAAAAAATTGTGCATATCACGAAAGAATGTACATACGAAGATAAAACTGAAACCAAAATGTTAGAAAACAATACATTAAAAGCGATCAGTGATAAATGTCTCAGGAAATTAACCTAAAGTTTTTTCCTGGCCGCTCCAATGGTTGGCTGTGACGTTTGGGGACATCTAGTGGTGACATTTGACATTGCAAACTGCAACCAACCTGGATCTCACCATTATTACCTGGTAGTTTTACACCTTTCTTCCCTGAATGAGCAGCTGGAACGATTCAAGCAAATGAATCTTGATGCAAACGCAAACTATCCAGGCATCTGGTGCTGCAACTATTGATTATTTTACCAATTGATTAATGGGATAAAAATACTGGCATATTGTGCAAATTTTTCATTCAGCCTCCAAATAAAACAATTCTCTAAATATTAAACGTTCCAAATATACAAATTTAAAAAAAACATTTTGTTAAACTGCCACTTCAGGAGACCTGAGTAAAAAATTTAGACAAAATGCGTTTTTATATTTTAGATACAGGATTTTAAGACTGTCTAAGGTTGGACAGCCTGATAAAATGAAAAAATACTTTGGTTTATATTTTGCAGCAGTTTCTAAAGCTGCAAATGGAAACTAATTGGATTTTAAATGTTTTACAGTCTGAGCTTTTACTTAAGCTTTTCAACAGAAGAATAAAAACGGCATAAAATGCTGTTAAAAAAAGGTTTTTATTGATGTTTTCAACAATGGATTATACAATGACAGCAACAAAGAGATGACTGCAGTTCTGACGTCTGAATTAAATACAAAAACCGGGTTATCTGATCCCGCTGCCGAACAGGTGAGAGACAGGCTCATCTGACAGGTGATGCAGGGAAAACTGCAGTTTTATTAAAACAAACTATTTACACCAACATAAAAACAGCCACAGACATGCCATGCTCTTCAAGCCACAACGACGGAGGAGAGCTGAGCGGGTCGGAACCGGAACCAGCTCCAGCTGCTGAACAGATGAGCTTATGAGAACTAGAATTATCTACAGCCTGATGCGACCTAAACCCACCTGCAGAGGGCACTGTGAGGACTAGGTTAGATATATACAGCCGGATGAGGGGTTAGAGACAGGTCAGCGTTATAATACAGACAGCCAGAAGCAGCTGCAGGGTTTCTGGATGTGTTGCTTTAATGTTTTCGTCACACAGGCACAGTGGGCGGAGTCAGGCTGCGTGTGAGGATGAGGAGGCCGCAGCCTTCCTCCTGTCCGTGCATTGGGAGAGGGGGAAGGAGGAGAGGGAGCGGACGAACCACCTCACTGCCGCTTGCTCTTGATCCGCTCCAGTCGCTTCTTCAGGTCGTCCAGGTTGGCGGAGGCGGGCGAGGCGGCGCGGGTGCGGGTCGGCGACCCGGAGCGCGCGTTGTGCTCCTGCTGGTACAGCTCCCGGGACTCCTTCAGCTGCGACAGCTTGCTGTGGAGCATGTCGGTGGACGAGGCCACAGACGGCTTGGAGGACAGCAGGGAGGAGATGGCCGGCCGCTGCGGAGGCTCGTCCTCGCTGCTGAGAGCCTGCGCCGGCAGAGGGGAGACGTTACCCATGGCGACCAAGCAATTTCACAATTAAAAAAAAAAATATGTATACATATATAAATTGACATTTCCAAGTTTTTTTTTTCTATAAAATTTCTACTTTTTCCAAACTCAAAGAAAATGCTATAAAATGTTTAATAAAGGGAAATTTCCCCAGCAGCATCATGGAACCAGAACTAGGCGGCGGATGTTTGGACTCACCCTGGTCGTGTTTTCCAGGCCTTGCCTCTGCCGGAGGATCTTCAGCCTCTCGTAGTAAACGGCGGGTTTCAGCTCTTCGTTGCTGCTGCTGAGGCTGGACTCCACGTTGTGCTGAGGAATCACTGCAAACACACACAACATTAACACACACACACACACACACACACACCAGGCTGGCAGACGTCCAAAACCCAGAAGAACCTGAGGAGCTCTGGATCCGAGGTTTTCCCTCCCGCTCCGACTCGATGACCCGCAGGCCTCGCTCCACGTAGCTCTGGAAGAACTGCGACGTGTTTCTGAGGAACGGCTCCAGGTCGGCGTCGGAGTATTTCTGCTTGTACTCGTAGAGCTCGGTCAGGCCCTGGGAGGGAAACGGTTTCCTCAGATTAACAACCAATCAACTTTGGAGTCAAAGGTCAATGAGGCGGAGCCAGAGCAGAGCCGGACCTCTTTAGTGTTCTCCTTGGAGCCGATCTTCTTGAAGATCTCGGACAGGATGTCGCTGACCTTCGCCTTGGACATGCGATCGTCCTGCAGCACAGCAGACATCACAGTTATTCAGCACATTTTAACCTCTGCAGGGCAAGACGTCCAGACAGAATCTAGAAGCCCAATTATCTCCAGAACCTGAGTCATGGACCAGTCAAATACTGGGTATGATGGATCTAAAAACCACACAGTTTAACTGTTTTCTCAATTAAATAAAGATTAAGTGTGAATAATTATCTTTGCACCAGAAAGTAGCATGTCTGAACTGATGATGTCATCTAGGAAATGCTAGTGAGGAATATTCAATTCCCCTTTGGAATCAATAAGGAATTTCTGAATTGAATATTGTCTCTGCTGCCTGGAAACAGTTAAACAGAAACAGTCTTCAGTCAGAGGCCTATTCAAATACGCTGCAACTCTCACTGTTACTGGAGATTCTTCCTGCATCACCGACGGCTCTGAAGACCCGAGTAACGACAACTGATAAGGAAAAAAATGCAGATTTTCTTTTCACCTATAAAATTGGAGAAATGTGTTATAAGGACTTTTTAAATCAATATTCAGAAATTAGTTAAAATAAACTCCTATGTCTCAAGTATTGACATATTAATTATTAACTTTAAACCCTATACCAGAGTATGACTTCACAAAATGTCCAACGTTCCTCATTTAAAGTTATTTTTCATGCAGGATTTCTTATAAAAATGCTACTTTAGTCTCCTAATATCATTTCTTTTATTATTGTCATACAACTGACTTTCTCGCAATAAAAAAATAAAATAAATTGTAGCATGGCCCTGATGTTTTATCGTAGAGTTGACTTAAAGTCCAAATAAATAAAAGCTGTAAAACAAGATGGCGGCTCTGGGCGCACTGACATCACTGACCTATGGAAACCCAAGGAATGCATTAAATAAAATCCAAAAATTAAATCTTCAAACATCGATTCATCGGCCAGCTCTGTCACTAGGTATTTATTTTACAATTCATACTAAATTCTTCATACTTCACAACTTTAGTGAATCTTTTCTAAAGCTGTGGGTCCAGAAGAACTTTCAGAAATGGAGGAAAACAGGAAGTAGAATCTGAGGACCAGAGGGACGGATCAGGCTTTCAGCTCTGACTGCCTCTGAAGTTTGTCGCTCACCGTCCCTTGGGCGCTCTTCTCGTTGCCGCGGTCGCTCTTCGTTCCCGACAGATTTCCCGAGTGTTTGACAACTCGCCTCAGGTAGGCCTCCAACTCCGACTCGTTCCGATTTTCTATCATGGACAGGTGGTCCAGAATCTGCCCAGAAACACGTCAAGAATGATCAAAATGCAGGAATAACACATCTCCCCCCGGGTCTGTGACCTCTGGTTACCTTGACCCCGGTGAGCTTGCAGAGTGTGTGGCAGAGGGTCTTCAAGGTCCGGTGAGGAACGTCCGTCTTCAGCTGCTTCAGCTTCTCCTTCGGGAAAACCTTCATGAAGTTGTGGACGTCCAGCAGGATCCGGTCCAGGTTCAGGCTGTTGATATTCTCTGGCAGGAAGCGGATCATCCTCCACAGACACTGAAGAGGATAAACGGTTAGAGCGGAGCCGACTGAGCTGGGTCTGCAGCAGTACCGGCGCTCACCTTCATCACTAGTTCAGAGACTTTAAGAGACCCGGCGTTGGAGACCAGCGTGTCCTGAAGCAGGACCAGCAGAGCGCTGTGGGAACAGGAAGAAACGGGTCAAACTGGAGGTTTGCATCTCGTAATGAGTTTGGACCTTTAGTGACTCTTAATAACTTCGGCTAAACCCAACTGCAGTCGAGCCCCGGTATCACAAAGAGCTAAAATATGCAAACTCCTCAGACTCCACTAAAAACGTTTATAACTCCCCATTTTAAAAGTCCAAACACAAACTATACCTTAAAGGTGATTCATCATGCTGCCCTGAACAGGTTAGGAAAGGTCTATACAAAACATTTTTGCACAAAATCACTTAGATAACGAGAGTTAAGCTATTTTAAGGTTCTGTTACTTTGAAATCACGCCCTCAACTCAATATTTACACTCACACGTGAACAAACAGATGCACAATTATACAACAGTACATCTTTGAAAAACAGAAGTGGAGCCTCCTGAACAACAAACAAGAAAGTGATTTCTCAATAGTAAGTCAACAATAAAGCACTTATCTTTTCCAGCAGCCATTGCACAGTGCACACAGCAGTAAAACCAGCTGACAAAAAGTCCTGGACCTCAACTTGGTTGATAGGTAACGTTCCAGCGCCCGTTAATCGTCACTTTTAGGAGGTTTTTGAAATGGTTCATTTTCCAAACACCAAAAAACATGAACTTATTGCCAAAAAGAGCTGGGTGGTTTTTAGAAGCAGCACGAGTACGTACACACACACACACACACACTCACACTCACAGAGAGATAAAAAATGTAAAGGCTGCAGAGTTCTGACCTAGTCAGAGAGACAGATCCGTTTCTACCGACCTGAATATGTTGGTCTGGTCCGAGTGCTCCAGAACTCGGATCACCAGCAGGTTGACGGAGCGGATGACCTGCGTCCCGTCCTCCACGTCCTCCACTCGGCTGTCCAGCATCAGCGTGATCAGGCTGTGCATCAGGTCCTTCAGCACGCCAATAGACGCCTCACGGGCCAGCGTCTCCATGGAGAACAGCTGAGGGGAGGATAGGGGGTTAGAGGCCGCCTGCGGGTCGCCGAGCCGCAGGGCGTCGCTCCGTGCGCTCACTCACAGACATCATGTTTCCCATGATGCAGCTGTACAGTTTGATGAGGTCCTTCTTGTCCACGCGGTCGTCTGCGAGGTGCGTGCTGTTGATGAGGCGCAGCTGCATGATGGTGGCGATGAGCAGCTGGTCGATGTGACCCGACATGACATCGGCCTTGTCCTCCTGACGCAGAACCTCGTCAATCTGAGAGGAGAAGGTCACGAGGAAGGTCAAACTCATTTTTATTTTGTGCCACATCGAGATCATAAATGTCCTCAAAGGCAGAAGAATGCATTTTTAAAAAAAATCATGAATAAACTTAAGATATGAATAAATAGCCGTCTCTGCATTCAATGAATACTGCTCAGGACTACATTTTCTAATATTCAACATCTTTTAATTTTTTGCACAAAATCGTTCTTGGATTATGAGGTTTTAGTTTGATATGTTCTGACTATTTTCAGCTCCTTTCAGAATGAGTCGTTTTAGGTTTCTGTCACTTTAAATCCCGAAAAGCTGATGCCACGCCCCCAACTCAACGTTTACTCACGCAAATAAAAATGGCTGCAAATGGATTCAGTACATCTTGGAATTGGAAGAATGTTACTCTAAACGTTGAATGTTTAGAATAAGACTGAAACATTTACTGCTAACACTTTTCCAGAATTTTTATTTATATAAAGGACTTTTTCACACAAATTTTTCCAGAAATATAAATTATTTATATGGGCTGCAACTGATTATTATTTTAGTAATAGATTATTCTTTTGATTATTATGATGACTAAATCAAGTGGAAAAAAAATTGGCAGATTCTCAGATTTTAAATGTAACTACTTAGATCTATGTACAGTATTAGAAATACATTGGAAGATGCAAATCAACAAATAATCCAATTCCTTTTTAAATAGGGAATAAACATTTTATTTCCTAAAATAAAACGGGATTATTTAGAAAATATTTACAGATAAAAGGTATTTTTATTTTTTAACTCAACTGCAAACTATACTGATTTTCTACCATCTTGGCTTAGTTACTGCTCTGTGTTTTTAGTTAATTAATCGATTACTATATTAGTTTATTTCAATAATCACTTAGTTGTCTCAATCCTAGTGGTTTTTGTTTATTTTTCAGACTAAAAGCCTGAATTTCACCAGGAAGTTTTCAGAGATGTGGAAGAAAGAAGTGATGTAGAGCGGTTTGTGGAAGTGGACCGGACCTGAGCCAGCGCCTGGATGCTGGTGCCGATGTCGCCGCTCGCCACCTGTGAGATGACGAAGTTGATGGTGGAGGCTGTGCTGCTGTGAAGGTCGTCAAAGTGTGGAGAGATGGCGCGGATCCTTGGAGGGAAACACAGGAACGTTAAGGCAGTTTCTGGTTGACCGGAGTCAAACCGGGTCCGTTTGGGGACGGCGGTGCGTTTACTTCGGCTCCGGGATCATGACGGGCTCCAGCAACTCATCCAGCTGGTGCTGGACCAGGTCTGGCAGCTCACACACGCTCCGCTGGTCCTGCTCTATCATGTCCAGGTCCAGCTGGAACTCCTTGGGGATGGAGGGATGGTCGCTGTGAGAGTTCTGCCGGGACTGACTGGACGGACAGCAGAGACACCAGTCAGTTCTACTGGGTAGAGATCAGTGCTTCTAGCTCCAATCTGGACTTCCATACTGAATCACCTCAGATATTTACAGTTCTGGCATCCAAGATGAACAGAGTTGGGCGATATTTGACATAAATGAACCCAAACCGTGCGCAAATTGAAATTCCTAAAATAAATTTGTTTAATACAAATGTGCCAATTTATAAAAACACATTTGCTGAGATAGAATGAAGTGTTTTTTTTCTGCCGCATAAAAACTAACAATAAAAACACTTTTTCCACTTCACACGAGTAAAAATGATTAACAACCAGATGTTACTACTGGCAGAAAAGGCAAAGAAGACAGGAAGTGGCAGGAGGAGGATGGCACCATGTTGTTTTTTGTGACTTGGAGGGTAAACAAACTTATTCATGTGATTTTAATTGCGATTTTTATTCAGTAGAAACACTGCGATTGCTAAAGTGTTTGACATTAGTGGAATATCGGTGCATTTCTAATGACAGCTACGACGACAGCAAAGCTGTAAGAGCATCAAAGCATGTCTCTCTTCCTAATACTTTAAATTTCCTTTTCTGGAAATTTTACCCATTTCAAGTCTGAGTGGAAACTGTGAATTTTACACATTTATGGTGAATTTAGTTGGAAAGGTCATTGTTGATGCCAAGGTTGAGGTTGGTCCGTCTGAACTGGAGCTTTGCAGCACTGACCTCACAAAACAACATGGCCGAACTGATCACAGGAGTTCATGAGCTACAGAGACCACAGAGGGATCATGGATACAAGCAGCTGTGAAGCGTTTTCTAGATTAAAGACAATCCATCATAAAAATCTAAACTCAAATCTATTCAAGATCATTGTTTTTTTTTCTTTTTCTTTTGACAACGTGACGTTGATCTGCAGCACCACAGATCATCATGAGCATCGTTAGCTTGAGACGAACCATTTAACCCTTTTAGCTCGTCTAATCACAGGAAGTGAAGGATAACAGTGATGAACAGAACCAGAGGGTGAAGGAGGTGAAACGGGACGTTAATGACGCCGTTTTGCACAAAGTTAAAGGGCAAAAACCAAAACAAGCAAAAACCCAAACGAGCTTAGGGCATTAGATGAAATTAAATGACTTCAGGAGTTTCCAGTTTTTATCTCAACTTTCATTTTAGGAGATGCTGCAGGATGTTTGTGGTTTCACAGCAACAATAAGAGCCATATATTAAAAACAAAAACAAAAAACACTAAGAAAAAAACCCTGAAAAACGCAAAAAGCAACAGAAAAGAACAAATATAACAATGCAACACAAAAACGTTTAAAAATCTCGCCCTCAAAATTAGAAACAGTGTCTTTCTGAATGAGATGCCTGGGCTTCTTGAATTGATGTCGGTGCCACAAATGCTTCTAAAACTTATGAAAGCATCAGCTTCAGATTTTCATTTTGCTTCTGAAGTTTTTAAAATCAGGTAGCCGATAAGGTAAACTCCTCCCAACATCCAGGCCGAGGAACACGGCTCCACGTTTCACATGGAGTGAATGTTGTGGATAGGCGCAGCGCTGGATCACGTGGTGATTGTAGACCACCTGTTGCTCACCTGGTGACTTTAGTGAGCGGGTGATGGGGGAGGTCTACTTTTTCCTGACTGCTTTAAGCTTGAATGTCTTTGATGACTGTTTAAAACATGCAAATCCGTTTTTAATGCTGCTTTTGGACACGGACGGCTGTTATCCACTTTGTTTGACAGTTGCCAATAGTAAACATTATGGTGTGAAGGATCAAAATTAATCCTCCTGAATCAAAATTTCCTTCACATCTTCATCTAATTTGATGAAAAATGCTGAAAAAATGTTTGCAAATAGCCTGGAGAATATGGAGCAGATGATCTATTAGTAAGAATTAACATTATTTTCCACTTTTGCTGCTTTATAAACACTCAGAGAAACCAGAATCACAACAAACCCACTGGGAATAATCTTCACCCTCAACTCAGCGGCTGACTGGACGCCAAGCAGCCGGTCTGATCCGATTCTCAGGTTCTCTCAAACATAAACAGGCAAGTGAGGAAGAGGAGGAGTGAGTGAAAGTGAGAGCTGAGTTAATGCAGAACTCAAAGCCACAGCAGGTTTTTGGTTCTTGGGCTGATTTATGACGAGCATTAGGGTGAATTTACAGTGACGACGCAGAAAACAAGAGGAGGAAGAGGAGGAAGAGGAGGAGGAGTTGTACTCACATCCTATATGTGCGATACATTATTCTGCTCCGAAAGGAAGGCAGGCAGAGCAGATCACACAGGAAGAAAGATGAAGGGTTAGGAGACAGAAACGACCAGAGGCAGGCTGGTTTCACAGACTCACTGAATTGATGTGTGACTGTGAGAGCAACCCAGCATGCAACGGCTCAGAAACCAGGATGAGGAGGAGGACAGATCAGATGTTAGCAAACATTTAAACAGACGGGTAAAAGAGGAACATCATCAGCATGCTGGTGAGCAAACGGCCGGGAAGGTCAGAAAGTCTCACACACAAACATTTAAACAGACATCAGAGAGAAACACATGGATATATTTATGAAGGATGTAACAAGAAAGTCGGGCTCTTCATCACTTAGTTCTGACCATCATCAACCATCATCTCTTAAATACTTTAATTTCTAGATTTAGGTTGCAAAGACTAGAGGTCGCAAAATAGAAAAAAAATACACAGCTCTGGAAAAATTAATGAATGAGACCATTGAAACCCTCCTGGTTGTTCCACCAAATATTGACTTCTGAACTCTTCCTGAGTTAAAACATTAGTATCGTTGTTTCTAAATTAACATGAACTCGTTAACATGAACATGCTTTATTTGAGGTCTGAAAGCACTGCATCTTTTTCATTATTTTGGCCATTTTTCATTTTCTGCAAATAAATACTAAGTTTTAGTTTGGAATTTCAGAGACATGTCAGTAGTTCATAGAATAAAAAAACAATGTTCATTTTATCCAAATACACCTGTGAAAAGTAAAACCAGAGAAACTGATCATTTTAATTTCTCTTAATTTTCCCAGAGCTGTATAATGTCAATAATTCACCTCTAAGATGAAATATGCAAACTTTAAGGCCTTAAACACTGAATCTGGATTTAAATTCTAAAAGCAGAGAAGTTACGACACTTTGTGTAAAACTGGGTTTGTTTCTTTATTAAATGTCAATATAATGTTTACGTTCCCACCCCACACTTGGCAACCCTTTACCAGGTCGCTGTGAATAAGTTTCCAAATTACCAGTAGAGTGAATTATGAGAAACTTAATCTGTAGACGACAACTGCTCTGCAAAAACAAACCTGCAGGGGGCGACAGTGGACAGATTGATCTATTTAAGGAAACTTTTACTTTGCCTTGTTTTCCCCCAGACGGAGTCCATATTGAGTACCTTCAATAATAATTTAAACACTATTGTCATATGAATGTATGATAAATATAAATAAACTGCTATTGTCCATATATTTACTCAGTTTCTACTGGTTAAAGGAAGAAATCTGATAGATAATAATTTTGTGGTCAGTTATTTTCAGCCGATTCACGTCAGTATGTGACAGTTTGTAAAGCATCTTAAACTTTATATTTTTGTTCATAACTGGAGCATGTTTTACTGTTTCCCAGTAAAAAGTGGGGACCTACTTGAGCTTTCCGGGGTCTTCCTGCGCTGGTTTGCGGAGGAAGGTAGCGTTGGGGTTCGTCGGCTGTTCCCGCTGCGTCTTCTCGGCGGTGCTCTGCTTCGCCGGAGCCGCAGGCGTCTTCTTCGCCGATCGCTTGATCCGCTCCTCCAGCATGCTCATGTCTTTCTCTGACAGCTGGAAAAAATCCAAATAAAATGAGTCCGATTGATTTTGTGGAGGGAATTTCCAGCTCTAAATTTTTTATTATTTTTTTTGTCTCTTACATTTCCGATGAGTTTGTAGACCTGGTCCCCGCAGACGTTGTAGACGGCCACCACCGTGTTCAGGGCAGCGTTTCGGACGGACGTGTCTCTGTCTCCGATGTGGACGGCAATCTCCTTCAGGGATTTGGCCGGAGTCGGCTGGCACACGTTCATCCCGTAGCCCTCGATCAGACAGCCCAACTCCTCCAAACACTCTGAGGAAACCAAAAACATTCAGCATGAAGGAGCAAACATAACTAAAGGTTGGCTGACCTGTGCTCCATGTTTACATAAAGGCGATCTGTACAGATTTAATTTTTGGAAAATCTCTAATTGGACTACCCTACCAGCTCTCTGCTTGGAGTTCTTGGACTTGGTTCCCTCCATGAGGAAAGGGAAGAGCTTGGAGGCAGGATAAACTTTGCACAGCATGCCGAGGATGACCCGGACATCTTTACGAACCACATCCTTCGACTCTCCGACCTGAAGGAAAACAATGAGCATCTCACTCTAAATGACAAGCTGAGCCATTAACGGCAACCATGAGCACAAAAACTACAAACAAGCAAGAATATAATCAGAATATGCGATGGACTGGCGACCCGTCCAGGGTGACCCCGCCTCTCGCCCAAAATGTCTCGCTGGAGATGGGCACCAGCACCCGTCCCGACCCCATTAAGGAAAAGGGTGTAAGAAAATGGATGGATGGATGAATGGATCAGAATATCAGAGAGAAAAACTCGTATCGCAAAGGACTGTGGAGCGCAACAATTGTCTGCTAATATATTCCAGGTGTTATGAACTTTACATTTTCATGCTAATATTTACCCTGTTCATTAAACCCCTGTGTGTGTGTGTGTGTGTGTGTGTGTGTGTGTGTACCTTCAGTATGAGGTAGGGGACGAAGGAATTGGCTTCATACTCTGTCAGGTGGTAGTTCTCCCTGTTCAGCATAGTGAACAGCAGCTTCAGATACTCCAGCACTTTCATCAGGATGGTGGTGTTGGTTTCAAAGAAGCGGAGCGTGATCCACTTGAGGATCAGGTCCAGGCAGCTGATGGTCGCTTCGCTCTCGCTGCTCAGCCTCTGTCAGCCAGAGAGAAAGACCATCGGTTAGAAACAGAACCTGGTGGTCAGAACCCGGTTCACAGAGCCGCAGCTCCGGCAGCCTCCTACCTCGATCATGACCCCGATGGCCTTCACTTGTCGCTGAAAGTCGAAGTGAAACATCTCATCCAGCAGCCACTTGGCGAAACAGGCGGCCATCTGAGTTTTCAGCTGCTCCACGTATTCGTCCCGAGGGGTGATGAAGTTCCACTTCAGAATCTGGAGCCCAGAGGTTCAGCGTTAGATCGTCACCGATTTCAGTCGGACCACCTGGCGGGGCTAATCTGAGACTGAAGCTAGCAATGCTAACAAGCAGCAAGTTACTCAGAATTCCCAACTCTTGACTAAAGACTTGAGCTAAACGTGCTGGCCTAAATTTTCTGGTTCTGAAAGTTAACAGATTTGGTGGCAACTACTTAACTTTACTTGAATCCCTCTTGAGGTTCAGGGTGAGTACTTTCAGGAGTATTTTTACTAGACTGTACTTATTACTTTTTAGTAATTTTCTTATGAAGTATCACTACTACTACTTGAGTAAAATTTCTGGATTCTCTACCCACTGGATGACGAACAAACGTGTTTTAAGCAAAACGTTTTAAATGCCATCTCAAAAGGAAAACTAAAATATCACAGAACGAGTCAAAAACCACAGGAAAAGAATTTAAAATGATTTTCTCTCTATTGACAGAAATACTGAAAGCAGAGATTTAAGTAAAGATGTAATATTTGATATTTATGGTAAATGTTGCAATAATGATAGGAAAAACAGTCACCAAGTATTGAGTAATTTACCCATCAACTCAAAAAAAAATACATTTAAAAAATAAATTTCCATCAAGGTTTTCTTAATTACTTTTAACAGCATCAACATTGGTAAATTACAAAAAAGTCAGCAGTTGTAGATACCTTCAGCTGCTTCTCCTCTTTGATTCTCTGCTCCTTGGCGTTGGGGACCAAGATGAAGATCGGCCCAGACTTATCCTCATCATCCTTCAGGCCTTTAGTGGCGGGTTTCTTACCAGCTGGACCCTGATTGACGCGACAGACAGAAGCAGTGAGCGAACAGAAGCGAGAAGTTTTCTAAAACAACGTTTTAATGAGAACTGGACAGACAAGTGAGGAAAAGAAGAAACCAGAGCTACCAGGAGAGTTATGATGGAAAGATTTCTGTGCAGGTTAACGGAGACATTAATACTAGGAAGCCGTCACACGAGGATTGTCATTTCCACAGCTGAGCGAACGCTCTGAGGCTGCGTTAGTGACTGAAGACGCAGAGTTAGACTGAGAGAAGCCAGGCGGAGGTTAACTATGTGCCAAGCTGACAGCATTCAGGAAAGAGTGGGATGATCCAGACGCCCGCATTCAACTACCTGTTGGCCGCCAGCAGCAGCCTTCCCTTTGACGGGCGGCTTTTTGCTACCATTACACTCCTTCTCCTTGGAGGGAGGAGAAGCTTCCTCCGTGGGAGAGGGAGGCTGGGTGAGTGAAAATAAATAAAAACAAAAAAAACATCACAAAACGAACTTCATGGAGGGAACATGACCAAAACAAATAACATGAGGGGAGGAGGGCAAAAAAAGAAAAAGAAAGTGACTAAATATTCAAAACTTAAAGACTAATGAAAAGGACTGAAGAGACTCTGTTCTTTTATCAAATAAATAAATGAGAAAAAAGGTTTCATTAATTGGATGATTACTTGAAAAAGTAATTTATCTCATCTGGAATTAATCCATTACTGAAATAATCATCAACTAATTTAGTAATCGATTAATCATTAATTGGAGTATATGGACTCAAACAGCTAGTTTGTTGAAATATTCAGCTGTAATTAGCTTTTTTGTAAAGCTGAAACTTTACAAAAAAATATACATTTGGAATAGAAGACTCAAGAATAGAAAATCTTGAGTTTGGGGTAGAGAACATAAACAGATTAAAGCTTCACTCGGCTCATATTTTGTACAAAAAATAAATAAATAAATAAAAACACTCCTCCAATTAAGCGCCTTTTTCTAATTATAAGTTAATGGGGAGAAAAACAAACCCTCCATTGTACTGATGTTAAGCAGAAGAAGCCAAACTTTTCACATGTTGATATTTGAAGTATTTTCAGCTGCGTCCTTAGCTACAAATGATCATCCACTAAAAAACATTGCTGTTGTTGCATTTTAGACAACAAAATATTAATTTTCCTATCCAAAAAAGGAATAGATTTGTTTATTTTAATGTATTTGTAACATAGAAAATAAGCGTATGCAGTTAATTGAAAAATCTGCAGAATGTGGCAATTTTTAAAAATCTCATTAATCAGTTACTGAAATAATTAGCTGCAGCCCTGATCAAACAGATGTACCTTCTTGGCAGCTCCTCCTCCTCCTCTGACTTTCTTAGCTTCAGGTTTATCAGTTAAATCTTCGCTGGTCCTGGAAGCTGCACATACAACAAGCAAACATCTGAATTATCTACATCTTGTTTAAGTTTGGTTTGTCACAAATTATCCTTGAATGTTTGTGAGCTCACCTGAAGGAGCTCTGCTTTGCTCTGCAGAACCTTTTCCTCCCGTTTTGGCCGGCGCCGCAGGTTTAGCCGGCATCACTGCTCTGGCCTTTTCCAGCATGGCTACCACCTGATCCTTAGAGGCAGTCTGAGGAGAGATAAACAAACCAAGATGGAACCAACAGTCTCAATCAAACGCTGGGACCACTTCGCTGACAGCTCTGTACTTTGAGTTTTCCTGTTGCTTTGTTCATCTTGTCGTAGCCCAGGTGCATCATGAAGGTGGGCAGGGCATCCTGGGCTTTCTTCCTCACGTCGGCGTTCCGGTCCTCCAGGCAGGCGAATAGCTGAGGGACGCACAGCATCAGGTCCCCGGGGACAGACCTGAGAGTCGGCAGCTTCTCTGCCAGCCAGCCAAGAACCTGAGGATGAAGAGCGGGTTAGAGTCTGATCTTCATCATCCCCACCGTGAGGAGGAGCAGCGGAGGAGTTGGAGTACCTCCTGACGCATGAAGGGATTCTCTCTCTTCAGCTCCTCGGACAGATCCTCTCCCTCCAGCCAGTCCTTCATCCCAGTCTGCTCCACCCAGGCCTGCAGGGTTGCCATGGCAGCCGTCCTCAGGTTCACCTGCAGATGGACAGATACAACTCAGACAAATTATAACTGCTGACAGGACATAAGGCATTCTGTCATGGAGATTCTGTTTAAACTATTGGAATTGAGGTTGGAGGTGGAATACCTTGCTGTCTCCCAGAACAGTGATAACAGGGAACCCCAGAGCTTTCACATGCTGCTTGAGTCCGGGTCCCATGGCTGTAGCCAGCTGCTGCAGAATACTCAGGGTCTGTTGGACCTGCAGACCACAAACAGGACGGTCATCACTACAGTCATAACGTTTAACCCAGAGGCCAAACTCAGAACAGTCCAGCTTACCAGGATTTTGTTGGAGTCACTGAGTCGCCCTTTCAGCACCAGAGGAAGCTCCCCGATGTTGGACGTGATGAATTTGGCCTCAGAGATGATGGCCGCAGCCTCATCCAGACCCTCCTTCCTAATCTTCCAGTTCTTGTCTCCAATTTTAGACACCAGGTCGGATGTGATCTTGTCACTTTGAAAATGAATTGGAACAGAGAAGAAGAAAAAAAGAAAAGAAAGGCCTTCAGCAAAATTCATGAACTTAGCTGCTCCTGAAAACAATCCTGTAGATCTCAAACTATAAAATTGGTTCCTGACTGAAGAGACTGAAGTGTTGTTCACACATTGATAAAAATATTCATGCACTTTTCTGGGAAAAAAGAAAAGAACAAACTTACCATTTCTAGAGATTGCTACCATCATTAAAATACTATATTGACCTTGGTCATTTTTAAAGGAAGCATTTTTCACGTAATTATTGGTTTTAATGCAAGAAATAAAATCTCATCTTGAAAGTAACAAATTTAGAAATATTTAAGGAACAAAACAAAGAAGTTAAAAAATCAAACCTCCCATCGTTTTTCAAGCCAGCAAAGTGATGTCAACGCATACTTTTCAGAAACAAACGTGATTTGATTGATGATCCTGATTTAAAGAAAAATCTGAAGGGCTGTTTTTCACTGTTTTTATTTCCATATCAGGAAATAAAAACAGTGAAGCAAGAGGGAGACTGCAGCTGTTTGTGAGCATAAAGTTCATCAGGTAGGAAATGTTCCTGTTTTTTGTAGCATTTTTCTTCTTGTGTCAAATTCGTGCCAATCTGATGCCTGGCCTTTGTCTTGTGTTTTGCCATCTATTCTTAGAGACCTTGATTTAGTGATGATGCTGGTCAGAACTGGAGCAGAAATACATTTTTAGCTGCTGTATGTGTCAAACCATCATCTCCACTGTGATTACAGTAAAAACCTCAGAAAAGGTCATTTCTGGGTATTTTTTGTCATGTTGCAGAGTTTCTGCTCTTCATGCACATTTCTAGTCTAGTTTTATTATCTTATTTTTTAGTTAGTTTTTCACCCATTTCATTATGGAGTTGCAGAACTTACCCGATATCAGTTCGGGGCAGCAGGTCCATGATGTCCTGCCCCGCTCCTCCATCTTCATCCTGCTCTGCCGCCTCGTCTCCATCTTCCTCCGCCGCCGCCGCCGTCTTCTTGGCGGATCTGATCGGAGCCGGAGGCGACTGACCCTGCATCTGTGAGGGAGAGAACCATTTTCTATCATTACTGTGGCGGAGCGGAGAGAAAACCCGAGTCTCCTGCGTGGTTCTGATCGGGGTTCGGGTCACGTCTGACGGTCTGGTACCTTCTCGAACTCGGCATCTATCTGTGCGAGGAGAGCCGGCTTCTCGTCTTCGAAGAACATGCGCAGCGGCTGGCCCATGTAGAGGTACATGACTCCCAGCAGGGTGATGGCTGCCGTCCGCACGGCGGGGTTCGTCGCGCCCAGAGCCGTCTTCACGTTGTTGATGAAGCCTTTCACATTGATGCTGCAGAGCAGGGAGGAAAGGGTTAATATTACACCATCATAACATCATCTCAGCTTTTAAATCACTTTCTTTCATTACAGGGATTAAATTGTGTCAAGTTACTTTAACATTTTACGTGTGTGTAGTTTTAGAATTAATTTCACAGCATTTCATAAGGGCTGCAATAAAACGATTAGTTACTGACCAATTGATTATTCTGGTGATTAATTGGATTTAAAAAATGGGCTCATTCTGCAGATTTTTAATTTAAGCGTTTTATGTTCATTAAAAATACATGAAAAAGATGCATTTACTTCATCTGGAAAGATTTAACTAGGAACGTTGTTGCCTCTGAGGAAAACCTACCCAGCAAATCCAAACTCCTTCATGGCGTTCGCCAGCCAGTTGAGCGTCTCCGCCTGGTTTTTGGGGTTCTTCTGTGCAAACGCCAAGGAGACGACCTGACGTGCGAACAAACCGTGTTAAAACCGCACAGTCAGTCCTGTTGGCTTCGCTGACGTTTACTGGGTTCACCTGCTCTGCTGTCCACGGCAACGAGCACGTCTCTCCGATCGCCGTCAGAGCAGACTTGGCGTTCCCGCCACATTTCACATCTCCAATTTTATCCACCAGACCGTCTAAAACCACGGAGGCCGACGTCTTTGAGAACTGTCCTCTCTGAGCCACGAGAGCCACGATGTGCAGCTTCATCTGCATCACCTGCAGGAGGTCACAGCGTTAGAAACTGAAAACAGACAGAGGTTCAGCTGCGTGGGGTGGATTTAGTCTGAACCTTAAGGAAAACTCAAGTTAAAACGTTTAACCTTGTTTGGTTTCATGATGGCGTCGCTCCCAGGAATAATATTACAATTTGGTAACAGTTTATTTAAAAAGGTCAAGGGTTGCTTCATAGAACGGATCGGTTAAAAATTGTCAACCTTTTTACTCATCAACAAACCATTGAGCTTATTCTGCAAAATATCAGTCATCAAACTCAGAATATTCATAAATAAACAGAAGGATTCATGTCTCAAACGAAGAAAATGATTTAATTTACCGTCAAACACGTATGAGGGTCTAACGTCTCATTTTTTTGTTCTGCAGTTGAACCAACCTGACTCAGTCTGAAGAGGATCAAAACGTTATTTAAATGTTATTTCTTTAGGTTAGTCTACCGCTGAATGCATCACTGGCATCAGTTAAAACCTCCCATTGTGAAGTGAGACATTTCTAAAATATCTAAATATAGTTTTTGCATGTAAACAGGCCTTAATATCCCTAAAAAGTTGTTAATCCTACAACAGTATTCATGACTTAAAAAAAAAAAAAAAAAAAAAAAAAGAAAATCAATAAATGTTTGTTTTAGTAAGGCGGTGATTGAGAGCCAAGAAGGGTAAAAAAAAAATTTTTTAAATATGTAACTGCATCAAAGTACTGGTACATAGTGTATTTTTTAATATTCCTTATATGATTTACTGAAACATTAAACTAGGTTCCAGTTACTTTCAAAAACATACCAATTCTTCAGACAGATGAGTTTACAAGCGCAACACCCTTCTCTGTGTTTGTTAGTCAGCCGTGATAAATCTTGCCGTTCCATTTAGCCGTCGTCAACAGCACAGAAAGAGATCTGGGTGTGCCGTCTCCCAGAAACTCGGTGTTCAGGGACCAGAACGCCACTGAGCTTTAGCCTGTTGGATTCCAGCAGCGTACCTGAAAGTTCGTCTCCTTCCAACCCGGTTTCTTGGCCAGCATTCGAACCAACGCCTGGCACGGCATCGCCGCCTTGTCCATGGTCTCCACAGCCTGCAGACAAGAATCCAAGATAAATCTTCTGCTCAGCCATACAGAGACTGGTGGCTGCTGGAAGTTAAAGGTTTCAGAGTAAACTGGGAGACTTTACCCTCTGGAACTCCTCCATACTGGCCAGCCTCTCCTTCCAGTTGCCCGAGTCCAGCTGCTGCAGACAGGAAGCAGGAAGTACTGCTGCTGCCAGCTCCTCGCACGCTTCAGGCTGAAAACAGCAGCAAACAGTCAGAAACTAAAACTTAACAATGCCATCTAATCTGATCTCCATTAAAAAAGAGCTTAACGAAGATTTAAGGATTCTATCATATTCTCAGACTGAAAGCTAAAACTGCAATTAATCCAACAATATTGAAAAAGGTGAATTTATTGCAACAAAGTTAAAAGGATTAACTTTTTATTAAATAGAAACTCAACTTCAAATTCCCTCCATTTTATTTACTTAAAAACAAAATCCATCAATTAAATGAATTTAAAGCTGTAATGTTTTGCTGTTAAAGTGAATGAAGACATTAAAAATCTGATGTTTTTGTATCAACCTTCCAGACGACTCTGATGTTCTGGTTCTGGTCTGCATTCTCAGAACCAGAACCAAACATAAAAAAGTACCATTCAGTTTTTATGCTCCTCCAATCTGGAGCAAGCTTCCAGAAAACTGAAAAACTGCCGAAACACTGAGTTCCTTTAAATCAAGGCTGAAAACCCTCCTGGTTAAAGTTACATTTGACTAATAATATGTGAATCATTGATCAATACATTTTATGATTGATGGTGGCATTAGACAAAATGTAATGTTTATTGCTGGTTTCATAATAGGTTACTGTTTGGTGTTTAGTGATGTAAAGTAAATAATTCCTTGCTGCTGAATTGTGTTCTACAAATAAACGTCTCAGTTTTTATCTCTTCCTCCCCTCCAGATTTATGTCATCATTTCTGTGCCTCCAGACCCAGTCAGTAAAAACTCGCTTTGATTTAAATATTTCTGCTTGTGAACTTACAGATATTTCAGCTTCGGTGATTTCTTTGCTGTCTGATGTCTTCTTAGCTTTTCCTCCAGTTGCTGATGCTGGTTTCCCTTTTTTAGCTGCACCAGCTGACGGCTGCAAAAAACAAAATGTTTAGCAACTCTGGATCATTACATTTTGTTGCACTACATTTCGTTGCTTTGTACTTGTGACAGTGCAATGACAATAAAGTTGAATTCAATTCTATTCTATTCTATTAACGGGAACCGCTTGGGTTTCGTTCTGTGCGTACCTTGCTGGCTGATGCGGTTTGGCTCTTCTTTGGCGGCGCCGAGGATTTTGGAGGGGCTTCGGCTGCAGGAGGAGCTTTAGCTGCAGATTTCTTGTCACCCGCTGCTGATCCTCCTCCAGCTGCTCCTTTTTTACCTCCAGGAAGCTCCACTTTGTCAGCACACTCCTTGATCTGTTAGAGAAACACATAAAATGTCAGAGATCAATGGAATGAGGGCCTGAGGAGGATTCTCTGGTTCAAATCTTCACCTTATCGAGTTTGAGTTTGTCCAAGTCGGCAAGGAAAGAGTTCACGGCCTTTTCCCCAACCACCTTCATGGCCGTTCCCAGAGCTTCGAAGGCCGCGTCACGGACCTCAGGGGCCGAGTCGTTCACTTGCTGTGGATGATAAAGAAGGACATGATCAGTTTTTATGATGACCACAGTCATGTCTTCAGTTTGTTGATGTATTGGAGGACAAACCTTGATGAGGGCGGCGCAGATCGGCTTGAGAACGCTTTTCGGCAGCGTGGCCTGCGTGCAGTGTCGGAAAGATCGGGCCAGAAACAGAGACGCCTGCTGCTTGATGGACGGGTTCTTATTGTCCATCACACCCAGGATGTCCTCCGAAAGGTTCTGCAAAGTCGTCTGGGGAAGAAAAATATATATATATATATATATATCAGTCGTCTCAGCACTACTCAAACACATTAGGAGCTGCAGCATCAGCTGAGTGCTTGGTGGATAACAGTCTGTAAACAGGAAGTGGATTCAAAGTAAGTTAGCAAAAAATAATTAAAATTAAATCAATCCAGAGAGATAACGCTTCATCATGTCTGCCAGACAGGAGGTGAGCCGTTCATCCAGACAGGAAGAAGCTCAGTGATGGCAAAGCTAAAGAAAATCATGATGGAGAATTTAAAAAAACAAAAAAAAAACCCTCCTGATTCACCATGTCATAAGCTACATTCAAGTATGGTTACCATGGTAACTGCTCACACATTAAATGTTTTCAATAAAATACAAAAAAAATAAATAAATATCTATGCTGCTGCCACAGAACGTAAATGGTTCTGCAATCATTACAAAAATGAATAATTGCAAATAAAATAAAACATTTTTGCAGTTTTTCCTTACATATTTTAGATTGTAGATTAAATACTAAAAAATAACATGTCTATTGTACTCACAGTGAGGAAGATGGCATCAATAGCCTCCTGCAGGGACTGGACAACCTGCAGCTTCTTCTCCTTAAACTTCTCCAGGATAGTTGGAACAACCTGTAAAAAAATAAAATTAAATAAATCTGTGCGGGGAGCCGTTTGATTCATGGGTCTCCGTCTTCTTACATGCTTCCTTAATTTAAAGTAAAAAAATCTGGAGAATTTGAGGGAAGAACGTCTAATAAACCATAAGATTCCCTTACTTGTCCTGCATACGTCCCAAACTTCTTCCTGAGACCAGAGGCCAGTCCAGCCAGACATTTGGCCGCCATGGAAACCAGCATCACGTTGGCGTCTTTCCCCACAACCTGCAGCAGAGAAACCACATCAGCTCCAACTCGACTCCTATTGGTCAAAACTTCAATCAGTAAGACTGAACGGCCTTCTCTCCTCTCAGACAGCTGGCAAGTCTTTACAGTTCAGTTCAAATATCAGGTTCAGCCAATTAAATGCTGTAAAAAGTAATTCTGAACAGTATCTGAAGATCTGCTTTTTTAGGACTTGAGAAACATTTTATTAATTTAATATTTGCACCTTCTTCAGCGCGCGGACCAGGTCTCCGTAGTCGCCGTTCTCCAGTTTGGGGTTCTTACTCAGAGCTTCGACAGCTTCAAGAGCTTCTTTCCTCTCCTGCCACTTTTTAGCTTCCTGCAGAAATAAAAGCCCAGGATTATTATTCTCACAGCGTTCGCAGATTATTAATACAACCAGGCTGTTGCAAAGGTAAAAAAAATATATACATGTACCTGGAAGAAAACTACACCGAGGTTTAAAAGTGTTTTGAAAAACTCACAATTTTCTCATAGAAGTCTTTGGGCATCTTTGACAGAATCTCCACAGGCTCCAGCAGATCGTACGGATCCACAGCTGCTGCAGGTTCTTCTTCTTCATCTCCTGGGAGACGAGCAGAGGAATCTGTGACTGCCCAGTAACAAAGAGAAAACAATAAAACTGGTCAGAGATGAGCCAGGCTTACCATCAGACTGCTCTCCTCCTTGAGCTTGTTGCTGTTCGAACTTTGCTTTTAGGTCCTGCTGAGAGCGAAGGAACCGGGTCTGCTTGGGAGAAGAAGAGGGCAGCTTCACCCACTCCTCCTCCAGCTCTTTAAGCTGAAAAGAGAAAACAAGCAAACACTCATCTAGCTGAATTCAGCAGCGCTCTGTTTGAACTCTGTGTGAAGCTGATCAGGTCCCACCTGTACAGAGTTGATGCTCTGCAGTGGCGGCCTCAGAGCGTCTCTGATCCACTTGTAGATTTCCACAGCAAGCAACTTGGACTCATCCCTCACCGCCTTCTCTCTGGACTCAAACTGTTTGGGTAAAACTTTCACTACTGGCTTTAGGGTCACTATTTTTGATCCAAACTCACTGGGGGAGGCAATGAAGAGAACAAAGAACCAATCAGAGTCTTTCTTAGTGAAACAACTTCTCTTTGTTGGTGCTTTTCAGATGGAAGTCAGTGCAGAACCTGACATGTTGGTGTTGTGCAAAGCCCCTTACTTGCCATTTTACCCCAAAACCAACTTTTAGTTTAGTGTACCAATAACTAAGGAGTTGTTTTTTTGTGAGAAGCTCACAAAAAGCTGCTGTGGTCGTGAAAATCCCTCAAAGTTTCAAATCCATTTTATAAAAGAAGCAAATCACATGCGGGGTTCCGCAAAGCTCCATTCTGGGGTCCCTTCTATTTAATATCTACATGCTCCCACTAGCTCAGATTATAACAAACCTTTTATGAAGAATTTGTTTTACAGGAAACTGTGAAAAAAAATAATTGATTTTGTGCAAATTAAAACATTAATAACAGAAAATAATCGAGCAGCCACCGACCTCAGAGCCTTCCTGAGCGTCTCGATGCAGGCTACCACTATCTTGGGGTTCTTGTTGTCCAGTCCTTTGAGCAGCTCATCCTGAACCACATCGCCCTTTTCTATCTCGATGTACATCAGGCAGATGTCCATGCCCAGCTCTTTGGCTCGCGCCTTCGGCTGGTTGAACACCTTGGTGACGACACCCGACACCACCTCGCCCGTCGTCCTGCAGCACAGAGACAGAGCGGATCAGAGTCTCCAAAACCTTCCTGGATTATGTGAACCGCCTCCATTATTTAAAGACCTGCTATAAAAATAACACCAAATGTTAAACTTGTGGCTAAACCTCCAGCTGTGAACAGAACTTACTTGCCAGCCACATGAGCATTCTCAATAAAGGCCAAGGCAGCTTCCAGGCCTTTGAGCTGAGCCACTGCATTCGAGTCCGTGACAAACTTCTTGATTAGTCCCAGGTACTTCCCCCACTCCGGACTCTTCTCATCCACTATCTTCTGGAACAACTTCAGAGCTTCTTCATAACCGTTCAGTCTGGCTTTCCACACCTGAATGAGACAGGAGGTGGAGGTAAAAGATAATTCACACCAAACAAGCAAAATAAAAAAAAAAGTTTTATCACCACTTTTGGGACTCTTTAATAACTAGATAACCAAGAACAGCGTCTCTAGAATTCACACAGGGTCATTTCAACCCAACTAGCATCAATTAACTTGAGTGCACTGATGCTATTTCTTTTCCAGGCTCATTTGTGAACTTGATCCAATCAAAATCAGCTTTACTGATCAAGATTGTGTGCATTAATAAGAAATTTGACTTTGGTTTCAAGCTCTTACAGCATACAGACTAAATAAATAAACTTTAAAAGGAATACAATCAGGATAAAGGAACAACATGTACACTCATTTACAGACATATTTTAATTTTAAGAACTTCTGGCAGCTGGTTTTAGCAAATAGTGCCAACCTGAAGGTAAAGGTCCAAACAGTTTGTGTCCAGGACGTGTGGGGTCTGCAGAGATTTTAGCAAAAACATTCTCGCTCATATTTAACATTAAAAAGTCACTGAATCAAAAATATCAAGAGAAAAGTGTGACTGGTTAAAAAGCAGCATGACAAGGTTGCGTATTTTCATGGCTCAGAAAAAATATCAAAGAACTTTCCTTTACCCGATTAAAAACAAAATAACCCCGACTATACAAAAAAAATATTTGGAAATATTTGGGATATTATGCAGTCATATGATCTCAGAGCAGAAACAGCTGATTAGTTTGCTGAAGTTATTTCCATCATAGCCTCAAGTCTAAAAAGAAAAAACACTTTAAGCTTGTTTACTTTTCTACACAGTAGTGGAGACAATAGTTAAAAAATGCCAAATATAAACTCCTGCTTTAGATATTTTAAACTTAAAAAGCTAAATGTTTATGCTAAACATTATAGCTGACCAGAGGTAGATTAAACCGATTTACCAAACAATATCAGGACCGATGTCATGTCTGAAGCCATAGATTAGAGGTTGCACTAAGACTGTATTAGTCTAATCCCGAATGCAAAGCCTCATCAGGATCCAAACAAACAGAGTAAGCAAATCTAAAGGAAGCTAATCATGCAGAGAGACTGAAGCTGAATCCCTGATGTCTGCAGGATGAGGCTCAGGTTGGTTTTTAAGCCCGTCTGATCTGATCTCGATAGTTTGACCTGTTCCTAAAACCTGTTTGCAGCTCATTTTCAGATTTAGTCGCTTTCCTTGAGTCTCCAGCTGCAGTCAAGAGCCAAAACTATTGTTTCTTTTATACAGCTACACAACTGTGTATTAAAACTTAGATGACCAAGTTTCAATACACAAATTGTTTACAAAAAATAGATGCTTGATTATTGCTGAAATGATTTCGGAAACTCTGGCAGAGTTTATGATGAAATATGGCAATGTGCCCATTAATCTACTTTCACTGCATTGTTCTGCCATCTTCCCATAAGTCAGAACTCTACCAAGAGTCCAAAACAAACATGAAACGCATCTATGATCATAAACATAAAATTTGGTAAAATTTTAATATCATGTTTGGCTATGAAGACATAAAAGGCACAATCTGTGTCACAATACCAAAATAAAAGCATCTTTGGTCTGAGGCTGACAAAAAAAGGAGTAATCAACGTTTAAGAAATTAAAAATTAAACCAGATTGAAATCCGACCACCTCTAACTGAGGACAGTTGGCCAGTTGCTCACCTTATGTTCACATTTCTGGTCGATGGGAAGCTTCATCCACTCGCTATCGTCCCCCATGGCTACTGGTTGGGGACTGGGCTTCCCCTAGAGTTACTTAGCTGAAAAGACATTAAAATAGTAGCATTATCATCATACATTTAAACTTTAATCATTTTAACAGCCTTTCTGCTGAGGAAGAGTAATTTGGGTTTTCTTTCTAGACTGAAGTAGTTCTTACTCCTCATGCCAAATGTCCTCAAGTGTTGAACATTTATGTAAAATCCAGTTTAGGAACAGCATGGTTTATTTAATGAAACACAAAGAAAATTCAAACAACAGAGGAAGGCTAAAAAACTGATCAGGTCAGAGACTGGAAGTTGGATCAAATTAAAGTTAAAAAGGTGTAGTCAGAGGAAAACAAAGTAGTAAAGACCCAGGGAAAAAAATGCTGAAAGACAGTTCCACTTTCGTTCAATAAGAGAGTCCATAAAGTGCAGTGACGCTCTCAGCCACTCAGTGGTTCAAAGCACATTAAAGAAATAGCTGGAGGCTCATGTTTCACATTGATCCAAAGCAGTTGGGCAAACGGGATGAAAATGCCTTGATCTCAGAGTCCATTGTACAGGAAACACGCAAACGTGTTAAACTTACAAAACTAGGAACCTTGTGTAGGGGTTCCTGCCACTTTTCTCCAACCAGAGTACACAGAGAACCACAAAGTTTAAGTTAGCTTCTGATTCAAGAAATGGCTAAAGAGCAAGTTCACCTATTCTTTCAAATTCTGAACATTTTTAATCTGTTCTATCTTAAAAACCACAATTAAGCCTGTCACAATAATCAATAAATCTATTAATTGCATAATAAATTAAAACTAACTATTTCAATTGGCATGTTTTATTTCCTCTTTCTACCAAAAACTGGATGATAAAAGTCTTCAGTTTGGTGCTTTGGTCTCAACTAGCCATTTTTTAAGTACAGTTTTGTTTACAAGGTCTTCAAACTTAACTATCATTTCTGTTGTTTTGTTTATTTAATTTGAATATTTAAAATGTCTTCCAGTTACAGTGTTAAATGTTAATTAGACTGCTACACATTAATAGAATACATAAAACCTAGTTTGTGATGCCTTTATCTGGTTAACAAAGGTTTTATAAAAGGCCAACTTAGTGACTTTCTGGTCCAGCTCAGAAACTACAACACCAGACTCTTCAAACCTGGACTAGACTATTCTACTCTAATGGCAAAATATATAAAACTTTGTTTGTGAATAAAATGTTAATTTCCCTTTGGGAGCAATGAAGTATGCTTATATTTAATAAGTTTCACAAATTTGTTTCAATGATTCTGTTCATGGTGTAAAATAATATAATGAAGTCTAAAAAATGGTCAAGATAGTGAAGAATTAAGTGGAATCGTCTTTTAGGCATTTCCCAAATCAGAAATTACAATTATAAGTCAACTCCAGCTTCATGGGAGAATCCACAAATGCAAACTACAAAATTAGATTTACAATGTTAAAGACAAAACTAAAACAGCAACATTATCGGTGGATATCGCAACAATAAAATACTTTAGTGCATCTCTTCAGCATGCAATCAGGTGATGCAGAGGCCTGTTCATTTCAGTCAGGTGTGTGGCATCGAGGGAAACTCCTGCAACTTGTAGGACAGGTAGTCATGGGGATCATAGTGCATCCACCAACATCTCATTATTAATTCAGACAAACAACAGGAAAAGCGCACAAACGCAAGACATTAGTAATTCCACAGATAATGTTATATTAATGCATCACCTAGAGAACACTAAACGATGGTCAAGGTAGAGAAGAATTAAGTCAGTCAGATTTAAATTAGGGAGGATCCAGAAATGTCTAAACTTGAGGTTTACTCTCCTTGTTTGGTTCAGCGTCATTGAATTGTAAATTAATTAATTCAAATCCCCAAGCAACGCTAACCTAGAAACATGGCTGCACCCGAAAACCCACTGGGTTTAACCAAACAGCAGCCCTGTCAGAGACTAGTTACCCGTGAGCCTCGTTAAAAAAACACAATATATTCAAACTAAGAAAATGTCAGAATATCACCGAACCGTTTAATTTAAACAAGCACAATGATAACTAGCTACCTTAGCAACAGCCGTTGCTCCGTTACTTATCCCGAAGGTTCTGGTTTAAATCGCCTCACCAGTAACATTCATAATATTAATTCAATATAAACAACGTAACTCTACTACTGCTTCGTACAGAATGAAAAAAATATTATGCATAGAAAGTATTCCCAATGAGAGCCTGCTGATGGCTCTTAACGTCCATTAGCTGCCTAGAAACGGCTAGGAGCTAACCGTCCATCCGCGCCAACACAGCCAGGCCGAACAACGCACTTCTCCGCCACAGCAGCTCAAACACACCGACACAGAAAAAATGGACTGCGGGTCGACGTGGAGGATTAAACTGACATGAAAATAATACCTGTTGACGTCTCTGTAGGACAATAAGACGTAGGCAACCCAGTGATATGGGAGCTATAATGAGATCACCCTAGTGAAGTCTGACCGAGTCTTAAAGCCTCAGCTGCATGCACGTCCCAAGCAACTTCCGCTAAAAGTAAAGGTATATTAAAGTGCGTCTGTTAAAGAAGCTGATGTATTCGTAATATTGAATAAAATATATATATATAATACACCACAACACACTCTACATATAGTTTGCACTTTTGCTTTGTGTCTGTTTGAAATCTTTGGGTCACATATGATTTATTGACTCTTATTTTGTACAGTCACATCCGGTAACGTCTCTGATATACATGTATAACTTGACGCATCTTTTTCAAAAGAGTCCAAGGGCGGAGAGACAGAGGAGGGCGGAGACCGGGGGCTTCGTTCTGTCTGCATCCGTTTCTCACGTTAAACCTGATAGTGAGCCCTGTCAAACACAGTCAAACATATCTGGAAATCCCAGTGAAAGCGGATTTTTTACCGCACAGTTTAATTTTTTCTGTCGTTTGCAATTTGCCAAATAGGTTTCCTTGTTTGTCATCAGCCGTGATAAATGATTGGCTAGATTTGAATGAGGCTCCGCCCCCAGGATGTCAAACTAATTAGCTGATTTGATGGAAGCGATGTAGGTCAAAATTTGTAGCAATTTGATTGGATGTTCTGCGACAACACCCGCCTCATAGGTATATCGATTAATTTACTATTGGTTATTTCATATTGACTGGGAACACACCCGTGTTTTTGACTGGGTAATACGAAATTCTATTGTTCAAGTACAATTAAATTGTTTTTTAAATTAAAAACTGTTTTATAACAAACTTCATAACAGCAGACAAGTACAATTGCATTTCAGACTAGCAGCCTTACATAAAAGCGGAAAATTAGCTGATTTTTAATTAAAAGAAGAGTAAAACAAGTTTCAATCAGGTTAATGAAATTGTACAATTGACAGAGATATTTTTTTCCAGCGTTATATCCCTGATTTATTTTAATCTTAATATGAAATGTATATCGGAACAATATTTAGGATATACACTTATTTTTAAGGTTTGAAACAAACCTCTGAAGGAAGTGATTGATAGGATGTAAAGCTCATTATTCTGTATATTTTCCACAATGTATATCTGATTGATTCTGGATGTTTGGCGTTACTGTACTTGTGATGACCTAGTTTGGGCCAAGCTTGAGTTTTTGGAGAAATGCCATCACATTTGACTCTGTGCTTTTCATTAAGGATGAGTTCTTGATCAACTTCACAATTGAATGGTGTATAAAAAAAAACAAGCCAACATTAGCATTCCTCCACCACCATACTTGATAGATGAGTTAAGGTTTGCGAAATGGTACATTATTCTGAAATTAGGAATCAGAAGATAGATAGATTGTGGTAACAAAAGCAACACTATTCAGGCGGCACTTAAATGGCATTTAAATGATGAGTAGTTGGTAGAAAGAGACCCAAAGTGTGCCAAGAAAATATCTCCACACCATTGCACCACCAGCTGCAACCTGAAACTTTGAGACAGAGCATGACGAACACATTCAACAACAAATTCTGCATGTCTCAATACACCAACTGAAATTAAGGCTCACCAATAGGCAAAGTATTTCCAAAAACTGTCTAGTTTTGGTCAGCCTGTGTGAACTGCAGGATGAATATTTATTTGTTCTCAGGAGGGGCACCCAGTAGTGTCTCCTGCATTTCAACATAAAAAAGATTGTTTGAATGACTTTGTACCAAATAATAACAATAATAATAATAATAGTCAGAATTATGATTATAATATTAATTATGATAATAATCTGCCTAATAATAATAATAATTATTATTCTACCTAATAATAATAACAACAATAATAATCATGTTATTATAATTATAAGTAGGTAGAATAATAATAGTTATTATCATTACATAATATTGCTTACGTTACATAAAAAGGTTATTATTATTATTGTTAATATTATTTATTATTGCGTGAAGCGGAACCTTTACTAGCAGGTTTATCTGGGGGCTCATATTCACGTAGCTCACAACATCCGGTCTTGTTTCCTGTTTCCATATATGGAGCAGCAGTTTGCTGCAACGATGCCGGTCGGAATCATCCAGAGCCTTCTGAACTGAATCAGCTAATCAATGATGAAGTGAATGGATCCATCTGGTCAGAACCAGCAGAATGAACCGCCTGAGTTCGGCCGTCCCCGCAGAGCAGTACCTCGGTAATTTCGGAACTGCATATCCTCATTTGTATTGGCTCGGTTCGGTTCTGATTGTATGAACATGTTTTGTCTGTTATTCCCCCTCGTAGCGGACAGCCAGGTTCTGTTCTACCTGAATGACGCCGTGACTCAGCTGCTGGACCATAAGGAGGAGTACACGCAGTTCGGCCTGGTTCGGTACTTCGCAGAATAGTAGGTCCCGCATTAAACAGAACCGTCCGGCTGAACCCGCCCGAACCGCTTTAAACACGGGATAGCTTTGCATTAATTTAACGAAACAAAACATGTGGTTTATATTTTTTATTTTTACTTTGAAAAGATTCCGTAGTTTATTTGTTTGAATTCTGACCCCATCAGAGATAAAACAAAAAAGAAAATTAATTAATTAATTAATAAATGAAGAAAGAAATTCTGAGCTGGGTTAAATTTGGAAAATAGTAAAATAATAAAAATAATTTATTTAACACAACTCGTTTTATTTAATCTATTTTAAATGAAATATGAATCAATTTGGGTAAAAGGTCACAACAAAATAAACAACATATATATAATTTATCGTTCAGCAAAATTAGTTATTGTGTCAGGCATACCCACAATTCAACCAAAATGTAGTTATTTTGTTTTAAATACTCCTATCCTTTGTGGTGGAAGATATTACTAGGTCCAACAATGTCACTCGTAGAATAAAATGGCTGCAAAATCAGGTGACTGTCCAGCAACATATATAAATGGTCTCATCTTTTTGTTACAATTTTCTTAACGTAAAAGAAAATCAAACTAAATTGAAGCTCTGCTCAACTACTTGTATTTCAAAGTAACCTTTGGCCCCTGAAATGATTCAAGAACAGTAAAAATTTGGCCAACAAAATAGAAAACAACTCATTTCTTTTAATAAAACAAAAGTACAACCTTTATGTATTTAATCTTTAAGGATTTCTGGATTTCATAAAAATGTTATTCATTTTCGAGCAGGTCAAAATAAAAAAAATAGAAAAATTGCAATAAACTAATATTTGCATTTTTAATTTAATGAATTTTGTGGCTGGTGAGGATTCTGAAGTTCTGACCCCACTGGCTATGAGAACATTGTTTAGTTTAATTTGGAAGACGACTCGGTTTCATTCCTCTCGGGCCCTTCACACCAGAGCTGCTTGTTTTTTTGTGTTTTTAGTTTCAGCAGTGTGAAGAACAGCAACCATGTCCTCTTCAGGGAGTTGAACTACATCAGAGCCACGCAGCACAACAGAGCGTCCTTCATCAGAGTCTTCTGGAGATGCTTCAGGCAGATCGGCAAGAGTGGAGGTGAGCGAGGCGATGCCGCAGCTTCTTAAAATGAAGAAGTCTAAATCTGAAATTATTTTACCAATCTTTACGAAACACGGTAAAGCAGATTTGATGACCCGAAGGAGAAATCATAAAACATGCTTTAAACTAAGTTACTGACGGATCAGTAATTTGCTGCGTTTTCGTTGATCATATTTAACATTTTGAAAATAAATTTGCTTAATGAAAACACACCAATTTAAAAAAAAAATTGATAAAATGATTTTACACTAGGTGAAGTAGATTTTTTTTGGCCGGTTTATTTAACAAAACTGTAATGGAAACACTATGTTTGCATCAAAAAACAATGAATAAATGCATTTATTTTTTTAATTCTTCAAAATGAATAATCTAATACTTAAATTAATTGATGAATATATTAATGTGTATTTAATTACTAATTTATCTGTTGATATACTTTGTTTTTTCTGCTTAGATGACCTAATGTTAACATGTTCGTCTTTATAGTTATGGAGTTTTTATGTGAAGCTGTGAAACCTTTGACCTTTGACTTCTCTTGTACTGATTGTTGTTGTGCACCAGTTGAATCGACCTGTGCACCTTGTTGTGTTGTAGATTTGCTGTCGGTGCTGGAGTACAGGTCCCTGCTGCAGCTGCTGTGCCCTGACTTCCCACTGGAGGCAGTGCAGAGCGCCTCCAGGTGGTAACAGCTTCATGTTGCACTCAGCAGGGATGCTAATCTGAAAACGCCATGAAGAAACTAGAGCTGCTCTGATACGGTCCTAGCCTGTTTGGCCCCGGGCATTAACAGGCTAGGACCGCCCTTGATGTTACCCCACCAGAATTAATACATTTTAAACGGATAAAGCAACAGGTTTACAATGCAAAAATAAAATCCAAAGTGTTCAATAGACTAGATAATAAAACATCCTGAAGATGCCCATTATGAGTCGTATGAGAGTTCTGGATCTTTTCAAAGATTCAGATCCTTGACATATTGTTTCCACGTGCAGCTCGTTAACTTCGCTTTATTCTGTCTGTCATTCTGCAGAATTGTTCTGGCGGACGACGCCTCTGATGGTCTGATGTCTTTCTCTGACTTTATTTATTCCTTCCAGCTGCAGTTCTGCTACCAAGGTACAGCCGGTTCAGAAAACATGAAAAAATTAAACATTTAGGTCAAACTGTTTGGACTGGCTCTTCATCTTTTTTTCTGATGAGCAGAATACGAACGAGTTCCTCCTGTTGTCGTCCTGCAGAGTTCCTGGACAGTGTCCAGGTGATCTACCAGGATCTGCTAGCCGGGAAGAGTCCCAACACCGTCATCGTCCCCACGTCGTCCTCTGTCGAGCAGCTCGTCTCCGTGGCAACCGAGGAGAGCGACAGGGAGGAGCAGCAGCAGGACGCCGTGGATTCGCCCACGCTGGCTGAGTGTGTGGACGCACTTTGTGAACGGTTCAAGCACAGGTGAGCAGACCATGAAAAGTCTCATCATCGCAGCGTTTATGTTGTTTTTGTGAATGTTTTGCGTTTTTCTGCGAGCAGCTATCCCTCCAGGACGTGCCTGAGGGAAGTACTGGAACAGACAGACAAAGTTTCTTACTACGGCTTCCTCCAGAGTCTGGCCAACCATGAGAGCATTAACCAAACAATCGGTGGGTTCAGCAGAAACTTTTACAAATGTTTTCTCTAAACAACCATAACTTTACCCAAAAAACAAAAATATTCCAGCTGTATGAACCGCAGCAGTAATAGTCAACTAATTTAGTAATCGATAAGTCATGTACAACTAAAACCCGACTCTAAATGGCCTTGAGTCAATGAATGTTTGTTCTGGATTTAATTTGATTTGTAATTAAAAAAGTTTAGGAGTTTTTTTTATATATATATATATATATATATATATATATATATATATATATATATATATATACAAGGTTTTATGAACATGAATATTTCATAGTTCATATTGGATTGTAATTGTATACCGTAATTAATCGATCTTCAGTATACAGATTTGTAAAAATATCATTTACTGAAAGAACAACACACTCAGAGCAATAATTAAGCCAAAATTGTGCACAAAATACATACATTTTTGCATTTAAAATAAAAATACCTGTGTAAATATGTTTTAGCCAAAACTCAAGTGGCCTAGATTCAACTTTATCTGGTTAAAATTCTCTAAAGGAATGCTTTAATATAGCATTTTAGGTCATTAAATATTTATTTTCTTAAAGGCTTAAGTGGTTAAATGGAAACTCTGCAGAATGTGCCAAATATTTTATTTAATAGATTAATCAGCAGAATAATTGATTACTAAAATAATCGCTTAATGTCAATTCTACGGAGTTAATCTTGACTTGAATCAAAATGGCTACTTACTCTCCCACACAGTAAAATTGTTTTCTTATTAACATTTTCCATTTTTATTCTGTTCACTTCCTGATTGTTGTCCATAATTTTCTCAATTTTAAGAAGAATTTCATATAAATTGAATAAACTTATGGACAAGCCTGACCATCCTCTTTATGAGACTCTTAGTAAAACATAGTGTCTTCAGTCAGAGGCTTCTCCAAAGTTTCTGTAATACAGACTGCTACAGGAGATCTTTCCTGCCCACAGCCATCACCATCTCCAATGACTCTTTGAAGAATTTTTAATTAATATGAGCTACAGCAACATTTAATTTCCGTTATTAAATTTGATTAGATAAAGTGAGTTTCTGTGTCTGAACTGCTTCAGGAGCGTTACCCAGTAAGGAGGAGCTGCTCATTGACCCAGAAATGGACCAGGAACTCGACAAGCTGTGAGAACAAAATCACACAACTCATTTCATTTACAGTCACTCAGCTTTAATAGCGATATTGCACTAAAATGAATTCAAATTGATCCGAATTACATTAAAAATAAAAAATAACTTTGTTAGTTTCAATTAATTTGGCTTTAATTGTGTGCAAAATATAATAGAATAACCTCTATCAAGGTGAAATTACTAAATACACTGCAAAAATACTAAGTTTCTTTGTTCTAGTTTCTAGTGGAAATATCTCAGTACACTTGAAATAAGACAAAAACTGAATAAGTAACTTTTCAGCAAGATAAAGGAGCTTGTTTTAAGTGAATAATTACTTAATATTGATTAAAATGCTAGTTCAACTGGCAGATTATTTCACTTATAACATGGGAAAAATGTTGAGTTATAGAGAAATATTCTGTCAGTGGAACTAGCATTTTGATCAATAATAAAGAATTATTTACTTAAAACAAGCTTCTTTATCTTGCTGAAAAGTTACTTGTAAGTCAGTTTTTGTCTTATTTCAAATGTGGTATGACATTTTCACTAGAACCTCAACCAGAAACCTTTTTGTTTTTGCAGTGTGATGATACATGTGGGATGTTGTTTTGAGTGTTGTGTTTCTGCCTGAATAAATCCAGAATCGCTCAGATCTCTGTGAGCCCCAGCAGCAACAGCAGCGGCAGCGCCATTGGGGGGCTGAAGGAGGTGCAGAGGCGCGCCTCCCCACGTAGGAACATCCATCACCGGAGGAAGATGGAGGTGGAGAGCGACGGCTCCACCGAGGAAACGGACTCCTCTGAAAACTGAATCGGGTTCATGCAGTCCGTCTCCAAGAGCAGAGTCGCCATATGGAGTGCTTAGTCTTTACGTCTTAGCAGGAAAACACATTCTAATAAAAAATTTGCAATACAAACCTCACATTACGTTAGATAGTGCCGTATGAACACATTACAGAGATGTCGAAGTGTAAAGTCACCTAAGAGACATTAAAGTTTATAGTTCGTTATTCAGCGCCTCTTATCTTTCTGATACTGACTTTCTTGTGTAATCTTAGACTTTCTCTGTCTTTCTGAAACTGTTCACGTTTTTCTTTCTTTGGGTTTTACTCATTTTCATTAGAACTCTTGTAGCTGTGCATTTTCAGAGGAATTTAGCTTAGCATATTTTAGCATAGTTAAAGCTGGTTAGCTGGGTTTAGCTTGCCTTAGCTTCTCTTACTTTATTTGAGTGTAACATAGTTTAGCTAATTTTAGCCTAGCTTAACCCAAATCTAGCTTTGCTTACTTTGATTTAGTTTTACTTGGTTTAATGTAGCTTACCCAAGACTAGCACGTGTTAGCTTCACTCAGTTTAGGTCAGATTAGCTTGATTCATCTTAGTTTACCTTAAATTAACCTTTCTTGACTTAGTTCAGTTTAATTTAGCTTGGTAGTGATACCTAAATTTAACTTAGTTTAGTGTACCTTAGGTTCACTAAGCTAAAATAAAGTGAGCTAAACTGACTTAGCTTTAATTTAGCTTAGCTTAGTTTAATTTCATTCAAAGTGTGTTTTCTTAATTTAGCTTTCCTTAGCATCTCCTAATTTTGTTCAGTTTTGTGTGTTGTGTAGCCTACATTATGTTAACTTAGTTTAGCTATCCAAACATAGCTTAGGCTAGTTTAACAATTAGCCCAAAATGCTTTGGCTTGATTTTAGCTTTGTTTAGGTCAAATCGTGAGGTTAGGGTAGGGTTAGGTCAAATCCTCTTTAATTCTTAAGCTATTTATGTTATTTTTATACACCAAACTCTCAAGTCATTCTCAAGCAAAGCTAATCATCTTTTATCGCTAATTGAATTTGTGCTAAGCTAACTTGCTGTCGTTTCATTGTGCCATCATGAATGTTACATCAGTTTTAAATCTGAACTTAATCAAAGTAGTAGTTTAATAAAAAGTATTTTTTTTAATAAATTTGATCTCATTGAGTAAATTCAATGCAGCTTCATGGAAATAATTAAGGACTTTGAAAGAGCTTCAGAAAGCATAGAGAACAATTTAATAGATTAATAAGTCTGTAAGTAAAATCTGAAGACAAGAGCATCTTGATGTGAACAGAAACGTTTTTCCAGCTGTTTGTACCTTTTCTTTTTATCTTTGTTTCTTAAAGTAATATTTCTAATGTAAAGCTCAATTTTGCGTTTGCTAATGTCAAAATTTTAGATCGTTACATTTGTGGTATTTATGGAAAACAAGCTCTATTGAAATGTTAACAAAGCAAACATTTTGTGAATGTACCTTACAAACAACATGTAGCCTATCTGTTCTTGAAGATGTCTATACATATATGAATAAATGTAGAAATACTAAATCAGTCAGTCCCATTCATATAGTCAATAGTTACAAGCTTCTCTTCTTCTTTTCTGAGCTGCTACTGCGTTAGATGTTTATGATAAATTAGATGTTAAGCCTGTATCACTCACCTGTTTCTGCATTTATGACTTCTTACTGTGAAATGACTTAAAATATAATTCAAAATGTATGCAGCTTTGCTCACTGATTAATAAAAGCTGTAACTGTGACGCCGTTAAAGGTTTCTGGGTCATTATTGGTTAGAATTAATGTCAAATTGATATGGAGGCAGTTTTTGGTTCACTTCTATGTAACAGTGTGGAATTGAATAACTTAAGATATAATCATGACTGTCATCATAAGAAGGTTTTGACAAAAAAAAAAAAAAAGCAAAATCTGCATAAAACTGTTGGTGCTTTTACTGATTTTCATTTTCATCATTCATATAAAATTGCCAGATTTTCCAGACTAACTTTTATAGAATTCCCTGTCTTTTAAATTATATTTAAAATAAAAAAATAATGAATGCTGATTTAAAAAAGGCACAAGAAAAGAAGAAGAATGGATGAAACCCAGGAGGAAAGAAGACAATATATGTTTTTAACATCCCAGTTTTCTTGTGTTTCTACTATAATTTTTATATTTATCTAAATATATTTCTTTATTGCACTACCTTTGATAGTTTCAATCTTTTTAAAATTTTTAAAAGAAATTCTGATTCTAAAAGACACAACATTTAAGGGTTGTGGAATAATGTCGATATTTTTTCATATTTTCTTTTTCTGGAAAAATTTAAATCGAGACGCTGTAGGAACTCTACAGAAAGCATACTTTAAAAAAAAAAAAAAAAAAAAAAAGAATAATATAACAAAAAGGAAGAAAAAGTTTGCAACAACTAACAAAAAGCCAGTAGCTAAATGCATCTTTTACATCCCGATTTTACAAATTAAAATACAAAATTGTTTAAATTCACAAGGCCAGAATGTTATTTTTCAAAATCCAGATTAAACATGAAGTTCAGAACAAGCTTCTTTTTCTGAAGCTTTCAGTGATGAATAAATCATTGTTTTCATCATTTAACATCAGAAAATCTAAATTCACCATTAATCTCTAAATACATAAAATAAACACACCATGATCTGTGATTTTTGTCGTAAACTTGATTTATTGACATGAAAACCCAGAGTTAGCTTCAGTCTGAGCTTCTTCATTTTACAACACTGATATCATGCGGCGCTACACCCAGCCACAGCGAACGGCGATACCTCCTATACAAACAAACAGACAGGATTTATACAGGAGGCCTCTGTGATGAGGAGGATGAGGAGGATGAGGATGATGAGGATGATGAGGATGATGAGGATGGCGTATGTACAGTGAATGTTCGTGCTGTTAAGAGTCACAGAGCTGGAACGCAAAGAAAGGACACTTTCTGGAGGAGCGGCTCAAAGTGGTGCGCTTCAGGTGGTTGCTATGGAAACAACGAGACACAGCTACATTTTTCTATCATGGCCAAAGAGGAAGTTGGGTTCAAGAGTTTTGTTTTTTTTTAAAATAATTTTTTAAAAGTGGCTTTAATAAACAGTTCTTGGAGTTTTTCTTTGGAATTTTTTTTTACTCAGTTCTGGATCATACTTTGATTTAAATAAGGCATAAAATCTTTTTGAAAATAAAAAGTATGGTTCCATCTTTAAGGTGGCTTTGTCCTCTTCTTATATAGACTTAAAGGGGCAGTACTTATTTAAAACTGACTCTTTTTTTAGCTTTACGTCATGTTATAATGTTATTTTCTCATCACAAACATACCTGGAGTGTTGCTTTGATTCTTTCATGTGTGATTGAGAAATCCTTTAATCTCCATGGCAACCATTCAGCTGCACAAAATGCCTCGTTGGATCTAGGACACAGCCTCACAGAGCAGCCCTATCCCACGACTCCCCCACTCAGCTCCTTCAGACTAGCCAGCAGCAATTAGCAAACACCTGCCCATCACTCATTATAGGAGCTACATCTCAGAGCAACGCTGGAAAAAGCACTGTTAAAAGGGTTAAAAGAGGAGCAGGAAGAGCAGGAGCTTCTTAAAGAGACTCAATTTCAAGGAGTTAAATTACAAAGTTAAATTTCTTTTAAGTCACATTTGATATTTATGGCATTTTTATAACAACTGAAGGTAGCATATTTACTTGATTCTGCTATAAAATGGCCTGAAAAATACATAATAATGCCCCTTTAAGCAAGACTTTGTCATCCAAACAATAAATGCAGTCATGCATCAATATGATTTTATTCCTGCTGTTTTATGAATTACAAGATGTACATTATATATTTTAATTATAAGGGCACCAATAAATCAACCCCAATTTCCTTAATTTTGGGAGATCTGAAATTTGCCGATAGTGTGAAACCGATCTGCCATTGTCCTTTTTGCTCTTCTGTGAGGGAGTTCTGACTGAGTGACCCGCCCACCAGCCCATATCCAGCGGCTTTTCAGATAAAAAAATAATCATGGCAGGTCAGGATTTTTAAATTAAAAATTTAAATCTATTAGCTAGAAAACTGCTGACAGAGCTGCAGCAGTTTTTATTGATATAGTTTAAACTCTTACAGAGACTTTATGCAACATTCCACACGTTTCAGATGTTTTCCAGCTCAAACACTCCATATTTAAATATCTAAACAGCTTCAAATCATTTTTCTGCAGAAACATGCCAGCTATCAACCTCAGTCCTCTGGGTTTCCACAGCAACCACCTCTGAGGCGATCAGTCGCACCGAGCCGCAGGACCACTCATCTGAACACGACCTGCTGTTTGGTTTGTTTGTTTGCTTTTTTCAGGTTCGGTTCTGTGTCTTTGAAGTGGGTCAGTTAGTGCAGAAAAAAGAAAGAAAAACAGGCACTGTTATCAAACATGGAAATAAAAACATTTTTGGTGCTTCACACTCTCAGGCTTTATCTGCTCAAACTCCAAATGTTTCAACTTTGTTTTGCTGAGGCTGCAATAACTGACGTGGCCACCAGAGGGCAGGACAACATGAAAGCTCCCTGCAGAATTTGTTCAGCGACATCAGGATGATTACTGCAGCTGTCAGCTTTATCCAAAAGCAGCAGCTAGACTTAAATTTGGACATTTTGGTTCTACGTAACTGAAACAGCCCTTTAGATGACTCCTTAAAGGGGCTGCAAAGTGTAAAATTGACTTTTTTAGAGCTTCACATCCTGTTATAACGTTATTCCCTCATCAAAAACATACATGGAGTGTTGCCTTGATTCTTTCATGTATGTTTGAAAAATCCTTTAATCTCCCACTGAAACCATTCAGCTGTGCAAAAAGTGTGGGTGGACCTAACTCCGCCTTTCAGAGGCTCCTTCAGACTAGCCAGCAGCAATTAGCAAACACCTCAAGGAACTGACCTTCTTCTGAACTCATGATAGGAGCTACTTCTCAGTGAAACGCTGGTAAAAAGGTTGTTAAAGGGTTAATAGAGGAGCCATGTTGTTACAACTTCCTGAAGGCGGAGTTTCAGAAAGAGCAGGAGTTTTTAAAGAAACAGAGGCCCAATTTCAAGGCACTAATTGTGAAGACATATTATATATATAGTTTGCATTTCATATATATATGATTGTGCTATAAAATTGCACTATGCGCCTGGAAAATACATAATGCTTCCGCTTTAAAACTGGGATGTAAAATAAAAACTCAGTTATAAAGACATTTTGAGTCAGACGTGTTTCTTGGGATTTCCTTTTTTGTTGCTGCATTTTAAGAAAATAATTTTTGTTGTCAGCGTCATTACGCCTCTTTACCTCACATGCCATTATTTCTTAACTGAAATTATCTTATTTGTTGCAATATAACATTTTCCTTTTTGGTCACGTTTTCCTACCTGTTTCAAGTTGAACGTTTAATATTCACTCCAGGTTTGAGCAGATAAAACAGAAGAAACATCAGCATCCATCCTCTCTCTCTCTCTCTCACACACACACACACACACACACACACACACACACACACACACACAGATTGCACAGCGTCATTTCGGCCTTGACTCGTTGCTCAGCTGCAGGAACCCTGTGTGAACGTTTTCAGTCACATTTGGAAGCAAAAGGAAAGCAGCAAACATAAATGAGGCACCTTCACCATTAAAACAGAAGATTGTCGAGTCTAAATGTTAGAAAATACAGAGTCTGTGTTTTGTTTTGCTTTTTTGGAAACATCAGCGTGTGCAGAGACGAGCAGATGAAGGCCTCCGTCACTGTGGAGATTAAAATCTGCTCTGTTGATTCATCCTGCAGCTGCAGACCCTTAAAAACACTATTTCTGTTTGTGTTAGAAATCTATTTTGCTTTTAATAAAATCATAAATATAGCTGAAGGAGATCTCTCTACATATTATGCTGATTTGAAGTCATGCAGAATTTTTATTCTAAACCATATTAAGCCCCACTTCGGTGTAAACGTCTTACACTTAAGACGTTTACACCTGATACATTTTATAGATTTATTTGTTTATAAATGTTTTAAATTTCACCTGTTTTTGTTTCATTAAAGTAACTTGTGTTGTATTTTATAGCTGGAAGAGGAATCAGAGAACTTCTTGGATGCTCATGGTCTCCACAGATCATGCAGCCATGCTCCAAATGTCTCTGTAGCAGCAGAAATGTTATCCTCCCAACTCTGCAGCTTCAGTTTCAGGTGAAGATTCGTCTCTCTGATGAATCCTTTCGGATTGTTTAGGACGTTTGGAGAAAGTAAACCTAGAGCTGCACTGCCCCCTATGGGTCTGGCATGGTTAAAACAACATTCAGGGGCGGATTTGTGCAGGTTCATGTGGATAAAAACTTTTCTGAAACCAATCTTATGTGTAGGATATTTTTTAAATGATGTGGCAGAGATATTTGGTTTTATAAAGACAGGGCTATGTGTGTACGATACGACGTCATACTGTCAATAAAATCTCCACCAACAAAATTCAATAATTTTGAGAATAATCTCAGAAATTATTTCGAAAAACAATCACATTCTTAGCTCCAAAAGTCAAAAGTTTGCTTGTAAAAGAACTCAATAATTTTGAGATTAATCTAAAAAAATTTCTAGAAAAAACTTGGAAATTTCAGACATTTTCAACTTTAAAACTAAAGTCGAATATTTTTAAAATATTTTTGAAACTCAGAAATGTCCTAGTATTTTTTTCTAGAAAATGTCTAAGATTTATCTCAAAATTTCAGGGTGTTTTTTTTGTTTTTTTGCAAATTGTTGACTTTTCAAGCTCAGGAATTTTCTTGTTTTTTCTAGAAAATTTTTATTTTTCTTCTAGCAAATTTTTGACTTTTATAGCTCAGAAATTGATGACTTTTTTTCTAGCAAATTTATAGAAAAAATAAGGAAACTTGAGATCAATCTCAAAATTTCTGAGATTTACTCCTTTTTTCTATCCGGATCGGTCCTAATATGCCATCATTGTATGTATAAATTATCTTTTTATTATTTAAGCTGCAAAAAAACATTTATTTGTTTCTTTTGCTGAGACATTTAATATAGACTACCTTTGGATTGTGGGCCTCCAAGCTGCACTAATATTATAGTAAAAGCAGCTTTTTGTGCCTTTTTTATCTGTTTAGTTTTCAAGCTTTCTTCTTCTTCTCCTCCCAGTTGTTTCCAACTTTTAAAGCCATTTGGCGCCACCTAGTGGTCTTTTAAACTATCTCTGCTGTTGTCTTGTGTCCTTTTAGTGACTTTTCTAGTAGTTTCTCTGTGACTGAAGTTTTAAACAGTGAGTAAAATATCCAAGCATGGGTACATGTAAATAACTTCTGTTAATAAATGCGTGAATATAAAGTGATTATTGGGGACGTTTTAGTGAGTTCAGTCGTTTTGGTCCTCAGAGGGATTCGCCCGGCGACTCGGACCGGTCAGAACGCTGAATGAACCCACCATGCAGAGAGGAAGTTCTGGTGGTCCAGTCTGGGTGTAAGGCCGGCGTAGCATGCACACGGTGAGGCTTCAGTCTGAGGAAGAGGAGGATGAGGATGATGAGGACGGGTCATTCGATGAAGATGTCCTCAGTGGGACAGGAGTAACCGACGTGCTCCTTGTAGAACTGCTGGAAAGCCCACCTGCACAGAGCAGAAAGTAATCAGATTACTCACTGGGGGGGAACCAGTTCATCCATCCATTCGTCTAACTGTCCATCCATCCATCCATCCATCCATCCATCCATCCATCCATCCATCCATCCATCCATCCATCCATCCAACTGTCCGTCCATCCATCCATCCATCCATCCATCCATCCATCCATCCATCCATCCAACTGTCCGTCCATCCATCCATCCATCCAT
>CAEFZX010009790.1:0-87947 GCA_903066825.1 Alfaro cultratus | reverse complement strand
AATAATGCACTTTGTTCACTATTTTGAGGTGTTAGTAAATAGTGCAATTAGAGATGATCATTTACGCAGCTGTTAATCATCCCTCCATATTGAGACTACAAGAATGCAAGCTGTGTGAACTGCCACTACAGATGCACTGTCTATTAGCATCATGATGACACCTCTTAGAACAGATAAATATTTGTAAAGAAAGGTTTTGCATGTCATTTCCGGACCATAGTTGTTATGAACAAACATAGAAAAGGCTGTAAACAGTAAAGGAAGGCGATATACAAAAGAAGATTTCTAAATGGTGCACTGTACGTAACACCATGAAGTTTTATTTATTCATGGAGGAATTTGTGACATCAGTGAACATACATAAAAAAAAATCTAACAATACCAGATGAAAGCAATGGCTAGATCATACTGGAATACTTGCTATTCCTTTTCAGTGCTTAACGGCAGCGATTGTAGATTCTGGGAGATAGATTGAGTGAATAAGAAGAGATGACAAGTGGAAAAGCTGCATATTGACAAATGTGGTTGCCCATCTTCAGGGACCAATGTTCATGTCACATCGTGATGAAAGCTGTGGGGATGGCAGCGAGACGAGGGGCTGCTCAGGAAATGCTTGTCAGTCTTTGGGGCGACTGATGAAATCTCTTCTATACTTGTTCTTTCAGGCAGTTATTTTAAAACATTTAAGACCTTAGCTCTAAAGAATCTGAATGCATAAGAAATGCTTTGAATGCTCGCAAAGAGACTTTAAGCAGTTTTTTTTCTGTTTCCTATTGCCTCAGCAATGGCTGTTCTGCTTCTACGCAACTGAGACCAAAGACGACATGATTCCTAGGGTTACATTTTAACATTTTTCTTCATACCAGCCATCAATGGCTCGCACGAAGAACGAGCCATTGATGAAACCTAATAAGGCATCAAACTGGTGTCAAACTGGTGTCTTGGCTTCTCGAGCAGCTCGAGGAGCAAAACAAAGACTGAACTGTCGTGAGTGTCAGGTGTACAGAGTTTGTTTACTGTACTTGCTACCATTAACAGGTTTTCCTGTTAATCAAAGTTATTTCTTAGATAGTTTGGTTGGGCTGGAAAATGTGTAATAGGACTAAGTTACATAATTCCACCACATTTATTAAATAACTTTCCAGTTTTGCTTCTCTTATTGCAGTAGAGAAAAGTCTTGCTGGTCCCTGAAGTATTCATTTGGAGTGTTTCCCTTTTTCTTTTTTTATTCACACCACTCTCTTTTAAAGTAGGAAAAGGAACAGGAACTGCTTTTCTGCCAATTTCTTCTAATAGTCCTCAAATAAATAAGACTTATACTACTTAGAAGTCTGGATGGCAGCTAAATATCTTTAATATTTTTGTCTAATTTGTCTCAAACTCTTGCTTTTCTTGTCTATAAAATCAGATTCTTTGGAGATTTTGTTGAAACTTGTTGTTTATTTTGTATATATGTTCAAATGTTCCAGGATTGGTTACAGGTATATTATTTTTCATCTTAGTCATGTCAGGTGTCACATTGGCCCTTTACAGAAGTAGGTAGTAACTAGTATAAAACATGTGGGTAAAAAACTAAGTACAGTTTATGATGAAACAGCTTGTAGACTGATCTGATATGACATGCAAGTGATTGTCCTACCTATAGCTCTATGTTGCCACCAGCTATATTGAAATGATATATATAATTTTATGGGTTCAAATAATGGATATTATATTATTACAGACACACTTTGAATGAAGCAATTAGAATTGCCATTGCAATATAGACTTGCATAGCAATTAGGAAATCTTTGAATTGCAGCTAATATCTTCTTAAGAGTTTAAAAATGCAATAAAATTCTTACATTATGCGTCTTTGCCATTCTTTATCTTGGACAGTTTTATGAGGAAATACCAAACATATTTAAGCTCGAATTTAATCCTTTAATTTTCAGTTTCTAGTTTTATGTATATAATGTTGGATTTTCATTTGTAGATCTACCATTCTTAATAAATTAGAAGTTATGCAAAATGAACATTTCATTACAGTTATTTAAAAGTAAATGCACTATATAGAAAATAAAATGCCAATGTTTTTCTCATCAAATATGTTTGATGGGGGTGAGATGAAGCTTATGCCATATTTAATAACCCAACTATTCCACAAAGAAATATAATTTCACAAAAAAGTCCGCAAATTAAGTAAATGTGTAATAAAATGGAATGACAGAGAAACTCATTAATCCTCTGAAGTCCAGAAACACGCAAAGTGTATTTATTTGGATTTTTATGGCTGCAGAATTGTTTGAAAGTAGGCATGGAGTAACCTTCCCAGCCAACTTAACTTTTCAGTTAACTATTCAGTATTAAGCTACTTTGTAGTTTTTTTCTAGTAGTAAAAAGTTTGAAAGGCAAAACAAAACACGAATGAAGCAAATAGCCCAGAAAGTACCTGAAGTCATACACCATATCAATGTACGTTTTGTCTGCTAGTAGAGTCCAAATTAATGGCCTATTATCATTACCAAGGTGTCGTAATTACATCATTACAAAAATGTAATGATGGGGAAATGCACAGACCTCTCAAGACCTTTGAACTCTTATGTTTTCAAACATACAGATGTCATTGGCAGCACATTTATATTTAAAACTCTGAATGTTAGTATGATTAATATAATTGTTCATTATTATTTTAAGTATGGAATGGCTTGTATATTGTAGTAAAGTGTAAGTTATTTTATGAAAGCATTTCTATATTATATAATATTTTTTGTATAATCTGTAGTTCTGAGTCTAACACTGCAAAATAGTTCAGTACAATTAGTAGAATATCATGTGAGGTTATGAAAACCTTGCTACTCCATCCAGCCCTAAAGGCTATAGAATAGTGATGTACATGGAGTTTTGGATCATGGCGTTTTATAAATATCGTAAACTTCTGAAACACCATAACTCATTGGGTTTCTGCCTCCATGGCCATTTGACCACCAAGCTAACACAAGAGTCAAATTTGTAAGTGGGAACATTATCACTGTTTCTGAACATAGTAAGGCACACTTCATATCATTGAAGGAAGGCTAAATGGATAATTTTATAGAGACATTCTTGAAGATATAAAACTGAAGCAAAAATAGACTTTTCAGCAATCTTGTAGATAGTCGTGGACACTCCTATTTATTGCTTCCGAAATACGGTAAGAACTGCTAGAATGACTTGAATCCAATTTAAAATCATTGAAAATCTTTGAAACTCACTGGCTATCAGAGAGCATAGAGGAAACCCTTAAGACCTACTTGAACCAAAGGCAGTTTGTGAGAAGGAATGACTCAAAGTCCTACATGAGTGATTTATGTGATTAGTTTCTCCATGAAGAAGATATTGACATCGCTGAAATTGTTATTCCCACAAAAAGCTTTTTCTACAAAGTATTTAAAAAATTTCAATAGATGCATTTAATACCTATTGCTTCTGTCATTGCACTTTACTACACACAATATATGGGCTAAGTTGTTCAAATTTCTTCCTATGTTTGGATCACTTGGGGTATTACTAACATTGGAATGTTGATTCATTCAGAAAGAACCTTTCAAATTAACATCATTCATGTTATGATGGTCAGACAGAAACATAATGAAACCCTGGAAATCATCAAGCCCGAGGCTATTTATGGTTGAAGTTGACCTGTTCTGTTAAGAGTAGGGGAAATAAAAACATTTCACAGTGAAATAAAAAAGTCATGAGTCAACTACAACCTTGGTTATATTCACTCAGCAAATTGTTTGTCAAATATGTGAAAAACATTTTTTTCATTGCTAACTGTTTGTGCAAAATTGATGACACTGCCAAAACTTTCCATAGCAACCTGATGGAATGTAACCAGAGTTTAGAGATGAGCTCTTCCCAGCTCTGCTTCAAAACGCCTTTGTTATGCCCTTCCTCTCCCACCCCCCTTTCCCCAAGCTTGCAATTAGAGCAGTGGGTCCTGTTTCCTCTGCACGGTCACAGCCAAATCTTGATATAAGTTGGAATAATTGTCATAATGATCTCGGCTCATTAGTGTCTGAGCCTCGGGATGCCATTCTGCCAGCCCTGGAGAGAGTGTCCTCACACAGGAGCACTGGTATTTGGTGCCTAAACAGGCGGATGCTGTTCGCTGATATTTGCTGCAGGAAGCTCTTGTAAAAAGTGTAGCTGAAAGAGGATACGTATATGTGTGTCCCTCATGCTCAGTTCTCCCACTTTCACCTTGTTTAAACACTTCCTTTGGAAAAACAAAATGCCTCGATGAGAACTTGATTTGGTACTAAAATGGTTACCATGGATACAAGGCTTGAACAGCTCTGTTTTATTCCTTCAAATACCCAGCTTCACATTCTGGGCTCCACTCACTAAAGCTTCTCCAATCAGCCTTTTCACAGCTTCAAAGCCAGAAGGGGTTTCTGGGATCAAGAGTGGGCACTTCAACTCTACCTTTAAGCCTCCAAGTTTGAATCCAGGTGTCAGAGGAAACAGTTTGTCCAAGAGTAGTCTAGGAACATTAAGCACAATAAATGCTACACAATAAATTTATTCTACACAAATAGAATAAAGCATTTATTCTACACAATAAATGCTTTCTTTCACTATGTATACATCAATGAAGGAATCTTATATTGGATGATTTATTAAAGATGGACGCTCTAAAGTATTAATGTTAAATGGAAAATATTCACACTCTGTAACTCCTGAGACATATGTAATTGGCCAATTTGATGCTATGAAGCTTACCGCGCTGTAAACAGTTATCCCCCTCTGCAAAGAGAGTAGTGCTAAGCCAAACAAGATGGCTGTTAATATTAATTGAATATTTGGAAGTGTGGCCAACATAGACTGAATGACTTTGTTCACTTCCTTCTCTGCCATTTCCAAACTACAGGTAGAAAGTTTATGTCATTGTTCTCAACACCTTAACTTGATTGTTCAGTTGAAATTCAACTGAACAATCAGCCCTGGAGAGAGTGTCCTCACACAGGAGGACACTCCTTAGTGAGGAGTGTCCTCACAAGTTCAATGGGAGAAATCCCAGACAGAACACTGATGAGAGATGAGAATCAAGTGAAATTTCATAGGATGGCAATAGCCAGACTAGCATATTCAAAAATGAAAGAAAAAACACATACTTTTTTGGTTTTCTTCTAATAAAAATCTCAACGATCTGTTGTGCACTTGTATTCAACACTTTTTATTCTCATACAGCTAAATAAGACCCACTGGACCCAATTCCTACAATTAAATTTTTACTTAAGCAATTATGTTTAAATCCTATACCTTTTTTCACTTCTACTTCACAGTCATGCACTATTTGTGTTGATATCACACATTGAACATGAATTACGATGTGATAAAATGTTAAAAAAAACAACCCACACACACACAAAAAAACAAGGTGCATTTTAATGTTTAATGGTGGTCACATTGGTAAAAAAAAATCATGATCAAAATGTTTACAATTTATAGAGACTTGAGTTTTAACCTCCTCCTTCTCTAATTTCCTGTAGCAACTAGCTATGCTTCATCAAAGGACTGTTAACTGTTCATTTTCAGGAGTGCCAAAAGTTGGTCTTTGAGGGCCGGCATCCTGCATGTTTTAGTTCAATCCCTGGTTTAACGCACCTGGATCCAATGATGGCTCATTACAAGGCCTAAGAAGGAGCCTGAGGAGGTTTTTACCACCACCAGGCAGAGAACTACAAGGTGCAGAATCCCGGCCCTCGAGGACCGACTTTGGGCACCCCTGCTTTAGATAGACGATAGCCTCACGTTTGAAATGTAAAAAGTGCCTTCATTGACAAATAATGCACTTTGTTCACTATTTTGAGGTGTTAGTAAATAGTGCAATTAGAGATGATCATTTACGCAGCTGTTAATCATCCCTCCATATTGAGACTACAAGAATGCAAGCTGTGTGAACTGCCACTACAGATGCACTGTCTATTAGCATCATGATGACACCTCTTAGAACAGATAAATATTTGTAAAGAAAGGTTTTGCATGTCATTTCCGGACCATAGTTGTTATGAACAAACATAGAAAAGGCTGTAAACAGTAAAGGAAGGCGATATACAAAAGAAGATTTCTAAATGGTGCACTGTACGTAACACCATGAAGTTTTATTTATTCATGGAGGAATTTGTGACATCAGTGAACATACATAAAAAAAAATCTAACAATACCAGATGAAAGCAATGGCTAGATCATACTGGAATACTTGCTATTCCTTTTCAGTGCTTAACGGCAGCGATTGTAGATTCTGGGAGATAGATTGAGTGAATAAGAAGAGATGACAAGTGGAAAAGCTGCATATTGACAAATGTGGTTGCCCATCTTCAGGGACCAATGTTCATGTCACATCGTGATGAAAGCTGTGGGGATGGCAGCGAGACGAGGGGCTGCTCAGGAAATGCTTGTCAGTCTTTGGGGCGACTGATGAAATCTCTTCTATACTTGTTCTTTCAGGCAGTTATTTTAAAACATTTAAGACCTTAGCTCTAAAGAATCTGAATGCATAAGAAATGCTTTGAATGCTCGCAAAGAGACTTTAAGCAGTTTTTTTTCTGTTTCCTATTGCCTCAGCAATGGCTGTTCTGCTTCTACGCAACTGAGACCAAAGACGACATGATTCCTAGGGTTACATTTTAACATTTTTCTTCATACCAGCCATCAATGGCTCGCACGAAGAACGAGCCATTGATGAAACCTAATAAGGCATCAAACTGGTGTCAAACTGGTGTCTTGGCTTCTCGAGCAGCTCGAGGAGCAAAACAAAGACTGAACTGTCGTGAGTGTCAGGTGTACAGAGTTTGTTTACTGTACTTGCTACCATTAACAGGTTTTCCTGTTAATCAAAGTTATTTCTTAGATAGTTTGGTCGGGCTGGAAAATGTGTAATAGGACTAAGTTACATAATTCCACCACATTTATTAAATAACTTTCCAGTTTTTCTTTTACAGTTATAATGTTATTACTGCTTTTGATTTTGGTATCTTTGTCCCATGACATTCATATTTCAGCCAAGCTCAGATGGCCTTGCATGTGATTTTTGAATACTGTACAGAGGAGTTCATGGTCAGCTGAATGACTTCAAGATGGTTCAGTGGCTGCGAAACCCAAAACATCACTCTTCCGCCAATATGGTTGGCTGTTTCTATGGAGTGTTTCTCTGATGGCTTTTGCTTTTCCCCCAGTGTTGCATGGTGGATTAAGTCAAATTTAACTTTACAAATCTAAGTGATCCTGCCATGTTTCTTTTATAAATAAAAGGTTTTCCACTTGCAACATTTCCAAACAAAGCATACCTGTTTGCTTCTGTTTTAATCCCACATTCATGAATGTGATGAAGATGTCAAAAAAAAGAAGATATTTTTGGCCCAAAAATGGACTCAATCATTGATTACAAAAGTACTCCTCACCACCTTTCTTTACGGCTAGACTCGGCTTATTTAGGTTTTCCTAATTGATGTTTATTAACAACAGTAATATTATTTTTAATCTCTTTCTCCATAGATATGTGCTCCACTTTGCCGCTATGCGGTTGGCTGTATTCTGAGTGAGGGAGAAAACAAAGTTGATGAGGAACTTCTGAAACAATGCAAGTCATCAGGGTTTAGTGTCTTCTCCTTCCCCCAAGTCACCCATGTGATTTCTACCTCATTCCGTCACACGGCGCTTTTTTCTACGTACTTCAGAGTGAGAAGAGTCTACCCACAGCTTGAGCGCTACATCAAGGTACGCAGAGTTTAGATGTCTATAATAATTTTTATCATTTTATGAGGCTTTGTATGAAAAGCAATGTTGTTCAAATGAAAAAAACATTTAATTTGTCTGTTTAATTTTCCCATAAATAAGATAAATAGTATTATGAACCATTGTTTGAATCTACTGAAAAATACATTAAAACATGAAATAACATTTCAGAGAATGCAATTTTTTTTTATTTAAATTTTTTTTTGCTAACAACAAAAACCACAACTAGAGTTCAGGAAGCATATTTCACAAAACAATCGTTTTGTCTCCTAAAGGTAAGTTGTCAGAACAAGTCCAGTGTAGTAACTCTTGAGTCTAGTAAAGGTAGGACGATATCAGAGGGACTGAAATATTGCACTATAAGTTCATGGTTTTACAAAAAATGACGTATAGGAAAATTCTTCTGTGTTACATGAACATTGTTGGGTGTTCCACCAGAACAATAATCTGAAGCATTATTGTTGTGGATTGGATATTGCAGGCTAATGTTATACTTCCAGCATGTATTTATCTGTTTATTGCCAATTTACAGAAGGTTTTAAAAAGTACATTTTTCCAAGTATTCTTTTCTTGTATCAGTCTTTAAAAGGTTGGATTTTAAATGCCACAATAATTTCCTTTCGTAAATGTTAAAATAGAGAAACTGCATGTTCTGTCTTTGTGGTTATTTATAAAAGAAACGGAACGATTTGCTAGAATGAATCACTGAAACCCTGAGCAATCCTTGCTTCTACCAATGCAAGCAAATAATCAATATTTAACCTCATACTCCCTCATGCATGAGTAAGTCTTTCAGAGTTTTTTTTTTTTGAGTTTTAGCACATGAAAACTTTTCATTACTCATTCTTTTTTGCAACATCCTGTGGAGGTTTGGAGTCTTGTGTTAGGAAAACATTGCAGATAAAGAGATGGGGATGTGGTATGATCCTGAATAAATGAGGGAAAGGAGAAAAACAACAGTAGGTGTGTTTTATGAATGATGTGTCTAAGTGCTGCCAAAGGGATGCTAAGAAAGTGAGTCACTGAGAAGAGCAGAGGACTCGGTGAATATGGTGAAACAGTAAAGTGTGCTATAACAGGTGGCATCGCCGTAGGCAGCCTCAGGCGCTGTACGGCTGCTGAGGGGAGGAAAATTTTTGCGTGACCCGTTTGTGGCTGGTTCTGCCATCTGCTTGGAAGCTGTTTAGACCTGGCTTTTCTCCAGTGGCACTTAGCCTGTATGAAAGGTCAGTTCATAGCTATCCCAATATAATCCGAAGCTCTATTACATTTCACTTTTTTTCCCTTTAAGTATTTAAACACTCACTTATTTCACTGTTTTTACTTTATTTGAAGTTTTCTACTCTTGTTAAGAGAGTAAAAAAAATGATTAAATATGAAAAATTAAGCGATTATTGCCCAGCTCTAATATACATATGTATTAATATACTTAGCAAGGCTGCTGAGGTCGTGACGATGTCTGTCTGATATCCACCAAATGAACACAAACTTTAAAAATTGTTGTTTTAAAACATTTTCAATAGCTTTAGATTGTGCTCAGATATTTATGCATGCTATAATTTTCTCACATATTTCCTATTGCATAATAGTTTGGGCTCAAAGATTGCTATCTAAACACTAGATGTCTCTGCATAATTCAGCTTTGAAAATCATGAATAAAAACCCCATTTATTTGCCATCACTGTTTAATTTGAAAAAGATAAATTTTGCTTAGCATTGAGAATTCCACATATCTGTAAATATAAATTCTATAGAAATATCCATTTTCTCTAAAGCAAATCATTTGCATTCTGTTTTGAAATTATATCAAACTGCAGTTTTTCTATTCAAATAAAATTGTATTTGATTTTTTTTTTCTTTCTCTTTCTAATGATGTGTTCTATTTGTTCTCAAAAATTGGATTTCACAAGCTGACAGCAGCCTGAACGATTTGCAACAAGAATTTTGCTTAACTACTGTGATGTCATTATCAACTTCCAAGACAAATTGAACAGTGTATGTTCAAACAAGGGACACTTCAGATTTGTTTTATGTTCTCTGTGCTGATTGTAATCATTCCACAGAATATAATCTATCCTTTTAAGGATTTCTAAATTTCTTGGATTTGGAAGACACTGAAATTACATCAACCCTATTGGTTTGAAAAATCAACATTATATATTTTAGAAGTTTAAGGGATTACTTGTAAAAAAAAAAATAAAAAATCTGGATACAGTATTTAAATTTTATCTGGGTAAAAGCGTTGAATAAATTCAGTTATTGAAATGGTAAATGTTTTATATTTACAAGATTTAGAGTAAATATTAAAGCTATGGATTACTACAAGAAGCAGTTTAATGAGAAAAGTTCTCTGTAGTTTTTTTTTTTACTGTGAATAAATATTCTGTTGATGGCTCAACATATCCCAAATGAGGAGACCTTTTCAATAAGCTCATTAGCATTTAGCATGCCTAGCTTGTCATGGCGAAATGATTTCTGTCTGTTACACTTTGAATGGCTGCCCCGTGGCCAGGCCTGATATTTGCCTTGTCAGACCATCGATTGGCCCCAATGTTTTTTCTTCTGTGCCTTGGCTCTTTAGGCTTGGGTGAGACCACAGAAACATTGGCATCTTGAGATTTTATTTTTTAGCATAGTGGCCAGGCCTGCAGATGGAGATGGACAGTAAAGAGGGAGGATAATATTGCTGACATTCACAGAGATCTAAAGTTTGTGAAAGGCAGATGATGGGACATTTGTTTGCTTGGGGCCACTCAGGTTTCTGGCCAGCACAGAGGTCCTGTGCTGAATGTGAAGCAAGGTTTTCTTTGCTCAGTAGAATTGTTTTTAGAAACTGCCCCTGATTAAACTCTGCATGAAGTCTTCTGTTGCCTAAGAGAGGGATTCAAGAGTTCGTCTTTGGACTCGCTATGCTTGCTGTCAGATTTTGTTGTCTTGTTATTTAAATGCGTGAGATGGATGCGAAGAAGAGCAGAGATTAAGGTCCACAGGGTTTGTTAAACATGCCGACTTTTAGCTAACTGTGACGTCCTTTCAGAAAGGTCAGAAAAGGTTGTTGAGTTTACATACTTGAAAATGTCACGAAGGCAGCTTCTTGCTGGAAAATGTAGAAGGGTAGCTAAATTGTGTAGAATGGCTGCTTTCTAGATGGGAAAGTTACACATTTACATGTTTGAGGTCTTAAGATTTTTAAAATTCCTTCTGTATTTAATATCATGAGTTTCACTCTGACCTCTTACACTGCCATCCCTGTCTTCCTAACAGAAAGCTGCTGACGTTCTTTCTATTTTCTTTTATTCTCCCATTTCTGCTGCATTGCAGTACTGAACTAACTAAAGTGTAGACAAGGGTTCTGAAAGTTCATCCTATATATCAGAAAATGTTAAATGAATTTGACCAATAACTATCAGGTTGTTTGAGAACATTTATAGTGAAAATTTAATTCCCTGGCAGACAATTGATACTTAAGTAGACAATGATGTCTGCAAAAATAAAACTATCCTGACACAGTAAAACACTTTGATTCCCACACTCTTGATCTCAGTATACATGCACTATTCATAGCTAAAAGACATAAAAGTCGAGGCACTTTAAAGGGTCAAACACGACAGAGCTTGATGTTCAGCAAAATCTTTGTAATTTCTTGACATTTAGACATATGTAATATGTATTATTTTTAAAACACTCATAAAGCTGTCAAAATGAAAAACAGTCTTATAGTCTCTTACCTGTTTCTCCTTCTTTCTTGCTTTTAGCAGTTTGTTCAGCTCTTCTTTTTCTTTATCAGTGCCCACAAACACGCACACCACGTATTTTGCTCTTACTGTCTATAACAGCCCCAAACTAAAATCATATTGAAAACATTTGAAACACAATTTTTCTCAAAAAAGAAAAAAAGAAAATCATTATTTGATACACTACCATAAATTTGGGTGTTTTGGTGTTTTAACCATCTTTCTTTCCTCTTTCTCAAGTGGTCTTTACATTTATCCGACATCAATTTCTTCCTTGTTTCTCTTTCTCTTGTTCTCAGTCCTCCCTTTTGGCATCAAAAATAACAAGCAAGTTATTTAACTTGCTTGTTTTTGGACTGCCAGGAAATTGGAGTACTTAGAGAAAACCCGTTCAAGCACAGGAACTTCATTCAAACTGAAAACAGAAAAGCGCTGCTCAGAATTTGAACCGGAGACTTTTTTCTTATGAATAAACTGTACTGAACTTCACTGTGCAGATTGCTTAAGTAATAAAAATATATGGAATATTTTTTGCATATGTTTATACTCGCATTCAAGCTGAACTCAAAACTCTAAAAATAATTGCTTAACAAATGTTTGTGAAAAAGTTTAACTGCCTTGTCAATTTAATGTATATGACATTTAATTGTTGGTGGTGAAATGGGAATATGAACTGGGGAGAACTGCAAAACAGAGGCAGTGCCATAAAGACAATAACAATTTGACACAATTTCTGTAAATCAGACTGCCTTCCTGTGTATGGATTTATTTTTAACCAATTATTCACATTAACTTCAATTCAATGGGCATCTTTTGATTAAGTGTGTTGCATCACGACCCTGCAAGTCAACTCTTCCCTCAGGAGCTTCTGCAGAGTTTGCCTGTTAAATGTTCAAACATGACTTTCATCCAACAGCAGCTGGGAATCTACTGTTGATGTTAAATGTCACATCTACATATGATTGATCTGATTTAAACTTTATTCACTGTTGCTCTGTCGCTATGAATTAAGATCAGGCAGCGGGGTGTGACTGTAGTTTTGGAGGGTTGGTTATTTTTAGATTTGTGACAAACAGTTTTGTGCCTGTGGCCGACCTATCAGTTTATTAAGGAGCGGCAAATGGAGCAATACTAAAAGGACATATGCTCTTGGGTTTTGATGCTATGAGACTGTAATTGTGTGTTGTAAAAAGTTTGACCTGCTTGGAATGTGGATGCTTGTATCACAGCAAATGACTGCGGGCATTTGTCAATAAACAATATGATCAAGCTGGTCTAACCTAACATAAATTAGAAAAACTGAGCTTTTAGCACATATTTAGAGTCTTTGGAGCTTATGGCATTGGGAAGAGGATAATATCACAATCTTTTTTTTTTTTTTTTTAAAGTAGGGATGCTCGATTAGATGAAAAATTGTTGAAATAAGATGATTATAGCTCCATTAAAAGTTTTCCAGTTATTGGCAAGAATGTCACATAAACTCTGGGCCTATAATGAAGTCTTTCTTATTTCCATTGGGAGCAGAGCTGATCAGCTTCCAGGAAAAGAAATGGCCTTCCTGAACTGGCTGCAATGCAAAGGCCAGCCAATATCTGTCTGTGAATACTGAACTTTGAATGGAATAGGGTGAACTTTACTTCAGTTGATTTTAGAAGCAAGAATTGGTTGCACAAGTTTGAATTTATTGGGGTTTTTTCTCTTATTCATACATTGTCATAATGTCTTACATGTACCATTCTACCGGTAAATAGTAGCCCACATTTAAGGTGGTTTGTTTTCATCACAGTACAAACATTTTCCATTAGATTCAGGTTGGAGGAATTTCCAAAAGTAACTTTGATGTTGATTTGTCAAGCCCAATGATCAATGTTTGAGTTCAAAATATCTACCTGTTGATTGGAGGTGAAATAGAAGAACGGCAAGATTTTCCTCTTTCCTCATTATCTAATTAAAGTTGTGCAATCCACAAGCATCGCTTTCAGCAACATTCAGCATTATTCTACCAGCACAGTGACTGACAGCTGGTACGGCGTTCTTCAGTTTACGAGCCTTATCTCCTCTCCATCAAACATACATTGTGTTATTTCAGCCAAACAGTTCATTCTTTGTCTTCTCTGACCATAAAGCTTTCTCCAGTAGGTATTTGGCTTTTAGCATCCTACAAATTTCAGCTGAGATTGAAGGTGTCCATTTTGGATCAGGGGTTTCTTTTTGATGGACACCCTCTTTTTACCTTTTCTCCCCTCTCTATTTCCCGTCCATGTACTGTTCAATAAAGGCAACTAAAGCCTACAAAAGTATTGGAAAAAAGCATAAAGTTGATGTGCACGTTGCTGAAGGCAGCTTACTGAAATCTTAGTTTCACTAAATGAGAAAATTCTCTATAAATATAAATTGTGAAATAAACTCTCATTAAAGAAATCACTCCTCTTTGAATTATAAAAACTTTTCAAATCAGTCACCAAAAGTCTTAACATTAATATAACATTCATGCTGACAATGACTGAATGTGACTATTTGATATAAAGTATTGTATTTGGCATCTAGAGCTGAAACGTCTGGTGTTTTTGGATGATTCACCGAACCAAAATCCAAACATCTTTCACAGATTGTAAAATTCAATGCTTTGTTGGGGCAACATTCTTTTTAAATGAAAATACTAAACACCATCTGTGATTACAGCTCTGCTGTAGAAGTAACAGACATAAAAAAAGAGCACACAAACACAGCGCTCTTCTTTGTCGGTGTCTTTTATGTGGATAGATATGCAAATGAAATAAATTTACTTAGTGTTCTCTTGAGGGATTTTCTAAAAAGTAATTCAAGAGGCAATTTTAAATCATTCAAGTATGAGTCTGACAACAGGTTGAGGCCATCTAACCAAGGTGTGGGGTTTTATTAGTGAATGAAATAAAAAAAAAATAAAAAGATTAAAAAAAAAATGGGGGGCTTAAGACTTAACAGCTCTGTTCTGTTCAGTGACTTCAGACAGTCCTTGGTAATTTGTCAAGGTTGAATACATTTTTGCAAAGACTGTCACTGCTTGACTGACACCTGGATTGTTCCTCCTGGCAGCAACTACAGCCTCTTATCCTGCTCCAGACTCTTTCAACCATTATTTTCCTTCACTGTTATGAAATGAAACGAAGACTGTAATTGGGTTGTAGAGATACCGTGTTCCATAATTCTGTTCTTTATGAGGAGCTATCAGACTCTGAACAGGCTATTGTACTGTTGGAGAATCACTATTGTTATACTGCTGCTCTGACATTTAAAATGAGCACAGTACAAAGCAAAAATGACGAGCTAATAGCACTAATATCAGGGATGTAGAGTGAAGGCATAAAGTTGAAAAGTAAATAAAGACAAAGTGAGCAGTGAAAGGAAGCAGGGACATGTGCCTCTGATGGAGCAGTGTCTCGCTAAGCTAACAGTTCACTCTTAATAAAACGCAACTCTAATGAAACTGTCAAATGTCACTAATTACTCATTCTGTCTTACAGTTGAATGCATGCACTTTCATTGCAGTGCATCTTGTGCTGCACTTTAAGTATTTAAACTGAAAAAATAAAGCAGTGTAGGACGTTTTAGAGTTTTAGACACCTCAAAGTTAAAGGATTTTAGCAGTTCAGTTCAGAAAGTGCTATATTGTTTACTGTGAATTAATCTCACACAGTGTTCAAGTGTTTATTTCTGCAATATTTGATTGCAGCTAAAGGCGTTGTTAGGATCGTTAAGCGTTGTGGGTTTAGCTCAGGTCAGAAAGAGTTGAATTTTTAAATTCTAGCAGCTTTATGAGTAGTCTTTTGATAGACTAATAATATGTTGTACTAATTATGCTAGGCCTTGTTTAAAAAAATAGATTCATTTTTAAGAATAAATGTGTACAATCTTTGCAGCTGAAATGAAGGACTGAGAAAAACCTACAATTTAGGACTGATGAAAAAAGCATTTTCCTAAACCAGATAATAAAAATATTTTTCATAAATAAAACTAAGTAATCCAGAAAGGGGGCTTATAGGACAACTCCTAAACAGTCCAGTCTTTTTTCTCACTAGCCCAGGTAAGACACTTCTGACATCTCTGGCCCAGGAGTGTGACAGTTGCAGTTTCTATTAATATGTTTGGATGCAGCACCTTGTGAACAGCTCTGAAACATTGCCACTATGTGGCTTACCCTTGTGGTGAAGGGTGGCAGTGACTGTCTGCTGGACAGTTATCAAGTCAGCAGTCTTTGCATTGTGTAGGTCATGCTGACATTTATGTATTAAAAACCTTTTTTTCTGTATTAGTCTTATGCAGGATGGAAAAACTTTGGTGCAACTGCCTGATGTGTTTTTTCTCTCACCATCATCTTTATTGTTTGGTATTCTACGATTGCTTTCAAGGATTTTAGGACTCATTTTTGTTATGTTTCTAGTTATTTAAAAGGTTGTATAAGGTTAGCGATTGTAAAGCATTCTTTATTTTGGATGTGTTGAATGTCTGCTGATCATAGATTTTATACTATTTGTCTTTGATCAGTGCACACTAACACAATGGACTTCATGTCTAAGATTTACTGCTGTGTGAAGGACCTCAGCCCCTGCCGTGGAGCAATTAAAGATGAATACTAGCATAAAGTCATGCAGAAAAATTGTGCTTTTTACACTGATTCATTATTGCAGATGTTGTATCAGCACAATGCGCGCTCACGCCGCTTGTTAAAATATGCCTGTTCAGAGTTGATATCAGCTCCTGGTGCTGGTTCTTTGAACAATGCCCTGGAAGGAAAGCTGTAATTTGCACAAGATGCATTCAATTCTTTCTTTGTTTTCCTGTGAAACAATTCCACACATTTTGATATCTTTGTCAATGTTCTTCTAACTTTTTCCTCTCCCCATTTTGTTTTTGATGTATTACTGAATCCGAGTTTTTAGTAAAACTTTCCAGTTTTGCAAAATTCTGAAAAGGTTTTATACATTATATATTAAAGAAAAATTATGTAAGACCACAAGCTTTTACAGAGACTCTGTGTGATAAATTGCCTGTGACATAACCTGGGGCAACATTGACAGGATTTGAAACTAAAATAATCCTGGGATGTACAGTTCCAGCAAATTCTACAACTCTTTAGTCTTACTTTTTTCATTATCTGTGCTTTTTGTTGTTGTTTTTGCTTCCCTGCATTAATTATAGGATTTGATAATATGCTAACATTCTTAAACTATTATGAGTTCCTATTATGAGCTGTAGAAAACTGCTCACTTTCCTGTAAAATCCAAAGATGAGGGCTTAAGACACAAGTTTAAAAGTTTCAGACATTTTTGGTCTTCCTCCAGGAAATTGAATGCTAATATGGCTGCTGTCGTCCAAAAATGACTACAGCTTTTTTGGAGCATGTTTAAAGAAAACTGGAAAAAAGGCATGGTTGGAGTCTTAGTGTGCCAAATGAAATGTTTGTTGTTTAGCAAACAAGAAGATGCTGTAGGTTTGCCAGAATCAGCTCTGTATGCGTGTCTGCCAGCTTTACAAAGATTGCAGAAGAGAAGGTGTTACTGTGGAAGAAATTGCAGAAGGGCTTCAGCTATTTCAATGATGAGGGAAACATCCAACATGATGTTTCACCAGTTATTTAAAAGTCATGCCACAAATTTAAGGTTTTGTCTAACATGCAACATAATGGACTGAGTACCTTAGTGTAGATTACCTAATAGAAAGTAATTTAAAATATTTTGGAGTTGTTTCTGCAGTTGAGTTTACAAAATCCACTGATGTCCACACTGGACAAAAAGCAAGTACAGTTAAGCCTCTTCCCATAACTTTTCCTTGTTTTCTTAACTTTTTGTTATTGGGTGGTTTGCTTTGTGGTTTGCTAGAATCAGCTTAGACTTTGTAACCCTTCCCAGACTGACAGATTTCAGTGTTTCTCATCTGTTCTCAACATTGCCTTGGATTGAATTATAATGTGGTACCTTTAAGATCTTTTAGCTTCATGTCATCAGACCAGTTTTATTAAGGGGATTTTGACAGCTCTGACTCTAAGAAGATCTAATTTGGCTTGTGAAACTCAACTTAGTTTTCATCATTATATGGTTAGTCGTAGTTACTTCATGATTTAACAAGATCCTTAATCAATGAGCTCATTATCTGAAAGCAGCTATTTCTATTCACTCACCTTAAAGCTGCAAGCCAGCTTTCAGTCTGCCTTGCGCACTATAGTCTTTACGATTTCATAAAATAGGCAACAAAGCAAGATCAGTCACGCCAAATCCTTTTTCATTCCTCTCAGAGGAATGGACGCCATTCAGCTCTTGATCAGCAAGGTCTTTCAGGTGCAGTGGCTTTACAGAAGTCACTTTCCAGGGACAAGCCTATAATGATGTCTTGCTAACCTTCTACAAGGACAGTAAAGTATTTTATAAAACCATAGAGCTGAGACTGTGGTTGTCCTTTTCATAACTTGATACAAGTTAGCAACCTACTACATGAGGCTGCACATTGCACCGACTGATTGACAGTTTTCTGGCTAAGGAAGCTGCACAACTGAAACTTAATAAATATAGAACTGACTACATTGTATAGAGTGCATGTAGAGTTAAAGACAAATGGTAATTTCACAAATCCAAATCCTACAACAATAAATAGTCAAGACTTGAGATAGATTTGAAATCAATTACATATTGCATTTACCAGATCTTTGCCCCTTGCTCCTTTTCTCAGCTTGAGTCTTGCAGTATTGGACTCATAGCTGCTCTAAATTTGTAACCTGTTAAGTCACTTGTAACAGTCCTCTCATATTATTATTTTTCATTTCAATCAAATAAAAGGACACTGTCAGCCGTACAGGAAAACACCTTAATAATTTTTTTATGAAAACTGAGACCCGCGAAAATTTTAAATTAACCCCATATCTTATTGTCAAAATGCCTGTAAATACGTTTATTAAAACCATTCCCCAGAATCTCACAATAATCTGTTGGTGATATTGGATCCTGTTCTCATGTGTCTGTGTAAACCGGTCAGTTTCATTTTCCAATTCCTGCTTTTCTTTGTTCAGAAAAATTGCAGTATCTTTGTGTTTGGAGGAGCAGCCCATAGTTGTGTTATCTATAAAGACATTTTCAATTCCCTGCAGCAACTGAAGGTGGTTGGTAATATCATCCACAAAGCAATTTTTAACAGCATTTGCGGCCTTCTTAACTTTAAGCTTTAGAAGCAAGTTATTGTATATTTGCTCAAGTAAAGTTGCTGCATTTCTTTCTATGCTGTAAGCCTTTCTTAAGATAAATCTGATGTATGTCTTCATCTTCACTGATCCGTGTTATCAGTTATCTGAACTCAAAACATGCCTCTGGAGATGTGACCAGAATGACCCTAAAATGACAGCTGCTCTCAAAATTGAGACAAATATATTGCCTTTATGGAGTCGCAGTACATGTCCTGCAAACTCAAAAAATATGAACGCTGTTCATATTCTCTAATCCCCTTTGCCTCAAATAGGACACACACTCAGGGATATGAACAGTGAGCCTTTGAAACATTTCTCTTACCAGTAAAGGTTGCTGATATTTCTCCACAAAAACATAATGTCATCCCATATCAACACTGCATGTGAGTATAACTTTATTCTGCCATATTTTGGCTTATTTCAAGCTGCTATTGGATTTTTGTGCCAGTCACAGAATGCCCATAACAAATATCAAGTTTGACCATAAATCCATAACTGTACTTAATATCAGGCCACATTGGGTCAAATGTTGATGATCAATTTTGCCATAATATCATCTGATCTAAAGTGTAATATTTCAGTAGAGTGAGGGGTAGAGTTGTAAATCGATCATCTACTGGTGGTGTCTTGGATCCAGTGGCAGGAAAGGCTGTCAGATAAATCTAGATAGCTCTAATGAATAGTGAGAGTAAACTGAGAAAGTCTGGTGAAAGACAACTTTTAAGAGATTTCCAATGTCAAATTTACAGAAAGGGGCTATGGAGTGTTTTCCAGCTACTGGTATTGACGGATCCCACTACTTAACCTCTGTGGAAAAGTAAACTCTTGGTTGCACAATAGGAAACTCTAACTGTCAAACCTGTGTACACTTACATTCAGCTGTGGCAGATTGGAGGGGAAAAAAAGTTGAAAAAGATAAAAACACCCCAGAAATGGAATAATATGTTCAGAATTGTGAACAAAAAATGCTTGGATATGGGAGGAGAAAAGTCTCCTTTGTCCTGCTGATGGAAAAATAGACCACATCTTTAGCCTTACAAAGTCACTGAGGCAGTCGACATGCCTTTTCCTATACTGTAATCTTAAATCATTCAATGAGTGTCTTCATGAACAGCTCTACTCTTTAATTAGGGCACTGTTGCCTGGAAACATAGCTTGTCTGATTTTAAGTCTTATTCGTTGTTAGTTTTAGTTGTTTCTTTGTATTATTGATTTTAATTAAGAATTTAAGTTTGCTTCAGACTTCTCTTTTTGGATCTGCCTGTTGTCTTTTATTGTCAAAAGATAGTAATTGACTATCAGTAATCAGTTTATTTACCTCTTATACACATGGTTCATAGTGACTAATAACAGGCATTTTTTGTTTGGAATCTAAATAACATATTTTTCATTAAATGTACAGTAACGTTTTACTTTAAAGATCTTGTACCATTCAATATGGCTAATATCAGTTTTTATCATTGCAGCATCTGATTAGCTCTGTGCACACGTATGTCACATGTAATTTATTATACAACATTTATTTGGCTTAAAATTTTATTCAAAGAATTATTAAGACTAAGGAAGTTTGGAACAATCTTTTGTGTTCATACCAGTTTGAATAACTTTTGGTTACATCACCTACTTATTGATAATCATGCACTGTGCTCAGTCTGTGTGATTTATTTTTTAAATGGTCTGTCACACTTTCGTAAGACTCCAAATTTAAAGAAATGTGTTATGTCATTTCCAGTGGCTGGACTTGTAATGAGGCTAAAATGCAATCATGTTTTCAGCTGATATTTTCTTTGTCCAAATAGTCATTCCTGTGCTGCCAGGGAACAAAAATAAAAAAATTAAAAAACACCTTTAATTGGCACTGCTGCCACAGACTGCCATTAGCGCTGAGGTCATCATAATGCCTTGAACTTGTAGGAAAAATATCAAACAAAAAATAATTTGAGCACCATTCACAATCCTCTACGTAATTATGAGCTCTTATATGAACTGCTTGTCTTTTTCTTCCATGTATTCTATTCATAGGACACAGAGAACTTGAGCTCAGTGTATAGTTTATATTGGATCAGTCTTTTGTTTTTCTCCCTGCCAGTGAAGGAAAAGCTCTGGGTGAATGCATGGATACACAACCTTAGCAAAAATGTTTTCAACAAGCAATGCAAAGTTTGCTTCAAAGTCCAGTGTACGTTTACATATGCCTAATTATGGTCCTTTACACTTTGATAATTATGTTTATTTAACTTGTAGTACGTGTAATTACAACACTTATGCAGTGCTGCAAAGTATAACTATGTGAATGTAAACTTAGAAAACTTATGTTCTTTAGATTAAGTTCCATTTTCATGTCTGAAACCACTCATTTTAATTTCCTATTTTATTACAACAATGCATTTGAAAAAAAGAGGATAAAATAAGGGGAACTTTGCTTCTGTTTTGATCTGCCACTACACCATAATCATAAACGCCACCACAACATCTGCAGATACTTAGATTAGAAATCCAGTTTACTATCATATCAAGTGAGGGAAAGCAATCAATCCGTGTCACAGAAGATTACTCCAGGGTCTCAAGAGGCATTTTAGTTTAAAAGCACATTAAGGTTGAATGTTTAAATAAATTATTTCTTTAGCCCTTTCAGTTTGACTCAAAAGCATTGTTCAGTCATAGCTTGTGTTTCACTTTACTTGCAGGTGCAATTTGAATATAAAAGAAAACCTAAATTCAACCTTAATACTTCCTTTTTTGTTCTGCAATTCAGTTCAAAAGTGAAGCTCATTCATTTCAAATAGATCAATATATTTTAAGTTAATTTGGATAATTATTGCTTATCTATGAAAGTTGGCTACTCAGAAAATTTGGATATTACATAAAAGTAAAACATTATTTCAATATAAAAATTTTATGGTCCACATAATTATGAGAAAATTGTATTCAACTGACACCATATCTGAAGAAAGTAAACTACCATAGGTTATAGCAGAATATTTCAATATTAATGGGAAATTTAATAAAAGGAGAAAGCATAAATGAAAAGCTACTCAATCAAATGTCACAAGAGTCACAAGGTGTGGACTGCAGCTGCAGTCAGTTGTATTAGAAACTTTTGAAATGATCCTTTTTTAAATTTACTTCTGTACATGACAGGTTTTTTCATGCAGTATTATTTATTGAGTTGTGCAACGTTTATACTTCTCACCATATTATTCACATTTATATCTAGTAAAATGTTAATTTAATCAAGGAAATAGAACTATTAGGTCCATATAAGTTGTTGAATGTCAAAAATAAAATATTACATATTTGCCAACAGAGAATATGCATCAGACTGAAACTACATTCAAAAGGTGGATATGTTTTGCTAAATAAGTCTATGCAGAATTGATTATCCTTCAATTTCCTTTATTCACATGAAAATGTCAGAGGCATTAATTGACCTTCTTGCTTCACAAAGCATTTTTGTTTTGACAATAATGAAAATGATATTTGTTCAAGTGCAGCTTCTTAGTTTTTAAAAATTTGTAGTGTGACTCATTTCTAGAAAGTCTTTTATTTGTCAGCAAAAATAGATATATATAAAATATCTCTCTCTCTATATATATATATATTCTCATCAGTTTTAAAAATAGATGTGGGTATCTGGGTAAACCTTAGTCATTCAACTTTACTGGAAATGCTAATTGCTAATATTCATGATAGAAGTTAGACTTATGAATTATATTTTTTTTCACATTAATTATATTGTAGTTTCTGTGCTGATATATTTTGAATCTGTTTTGCTTAATTGCTTTTTGGCTGTGGAGGCTAGAAAACAGCTGCTGAATGAGAAAATCACATCAAATTTAGAATATTTGGTTTTCTAGCTGTGCAGGTTTTGGGGTAAAGCGCAGTACGGTCAGGACAGATGGACATTTTCTTGATGTATTTGTTTATACTTGGGAGTTGGAACTCCACATGGCAAGAAACATCTGGATTGCTTTTTGAAATTTTAATTTTGACTTGGGAAAGAATTTTAGCACCATAGTTGAATTATTTAATATGGATGTGTCATCTATAAAGCAATGAACTGTTTATTGGCACTTCTGATGGTTTGTGAGTCATTAAATCAGTGCAGCCTCCATTAGTAAACATGTAGCTACAGTGTTCGAATTTACAAATGTGAGAAGTATTTGGGTATTGACTTGAGTTACTATTTAATCAGTTCAGCTAATGTTTCTATCTTACATTTGCAACCTGAAGAAGGCTGGATGGGATTCATTCACCAATATTGTTAGCTACATTTCCCTACAGAAAGTCATGTACTTTCTATTTTCTGGTAATTGCCATTTAATTTTCTGATCATTAATTGATTGTCTCAAATTTTGCACATACATCTGTATACACTCAGGAACAGCTGCATATTTATACGTCTGGGTTTATTTATATGTCTGGGTTTTTGTCTCAAGCTGATGAAGGAAGTCAACATGAATATCCAAATGTTTCCGAGGGAAAAGGCACCAATAATTCATGTTGTTGAAATTTCTGAAACTGACAACATTGTTCTTGCTGACAGCAGTGAGAGAGATTGCCTCTGATGCCGTAATTGGGTTGAGACAGATGGTAAGAGAGTTGATTGGACAGACGTTGTCTCTCTCCTTTCTAAAAGCCTGTCTTGCCTTGGTCTGTCGAATCTACAAACCTGGTTCTCAGATGTCTGCTACCCTCCTCCATATTTAAGTGTTGCTGGCTGTCATTTCTCTCACCTTTCTTGAATCTGGGACACCAGCTGGAGGCACTGAGACTGAACTCGTAGGAACTGTCAAAGAGTTATCAAAATGTTCAACTTTGGGTGATAAATGACAAGGTTTTAAATTTTTCTAAAACAGTTCAAATACTAACAATTTAATTAAATAATCAGTCATACAGAGGTAATTTTTGGTAGCTACAATGTGTTGTCTTTTTAGTGTATCAGCACATTAAGCCAGGAAAGTTGATAGTATCAGGCAATGGCTGTGCATACAAAAAATGACTCTGTGAATAAAATGCTAACAATCCTAGAAAAGTGAATGTGAGACTTCCATCATCTGGGGGAGGAGAGGTGAGAAGCAGTCACAAAAAGATTGAAAATGTGGATTCATTACACACAGAGTGATACATTTCAAATGTCTATTTTTGTTTTGTATTGTTTTTTATGATTATGACAGTCATTGAGCCCATTTGCAAGGATGTAAACCACTAAAGGTAATCATTAAAGAAGCTGGATGATCACAGACTGCTGTATTTAATATCCCCTTTTCATTGTATTTAATGAAAAATTCATTTCTTGAGAAAATTATTTTATTTAAATTACCAGAAAAAGGCATTAAAATAAAAAACTCAGTGAATTATGAATCTATATGAATACAATTTTCACTCTTTCATTTGGTAAGATGCATCCACATCTCACTTAATTTGAAATTTGTTTAGCTACTTAAAAGTATACTTGTTTTCAGTGAAACAGCACTTCAGGTCTGTTTCAGTAAAGTGGCACACAGCCTCAGGCCGAACCCGAACTCTGGCTATAGAGTGCTGTGAACCTGGAAGGGAGGGACTTACTTACCTGTTAATGAGACCAAGGATGGTAGGTTTGCAGAAACATTTTCCCTTGGGGTGAATGAGGGTCACAGCAAGTTCCTTCAAAGTTGTGGAGTTGCAGGAAAAGAGCCCAGCAGATTGTCAGACTTCAGCATTAAGAGACGCGGTGTTGTGTTTGATGTGGAACTCTGAGCCAGCCTTTTCTCTTTGTGAGGGTGTTGGAGGAGGCGACCTTGGCTAACACCTGTACAGTCTGGAGAAACAGATGGGACTGAATCGAGGGGATGTGTTATTATGCTGATGCAGTGTATACTGATTAGGAGCCATATCCAATTTAAGTGATTGTCACTGTGTCACATGTTAACATACAGTATATTAATCTTTATAAACCAGTCAGTCTCATTAATGATCAAAAGTCGATCTAGAATGATGAATCCACTGCCTTTCTGTTGCCCCATTTCTGTTATGTTCTAAGCTAAGAATCAGAAGATTTCTGTATGCTTCTCAGGATTTAGAATGTATTTAGAATCAACAGAAAAAATGAACAATTAAGCTGAATAATTCAATCAGAATCAACAACAACTGCAATAGATGGAATCAAGAATCTAATTAATTAATGATCAACAAATTACTCACTAAAGATTAATTAAAAGAAAAGGTTAATAATCAGGAATTCACATCACTCTGAAACAGGGTTGAGAATACGAAGAGGAACACAGCTATGAAGTGAGGCTAAGCACACATTCACATCTGCAGTCACTGCAACACCTGAGGAGCCCAGAGGAAATCTCTCATCCAGGCTGACTTTGGGCTAAAAGTCCAGTTTGTTTAATTGTGTCTCTTCTTAAACAACACTGCTATATTTGGAATTTTGTTTCTTTACAAAGTCTGTAAATTCAACAACTAACACTGAGAAGCTAGGAACTCTGTTTGTCCTGTCCTATATTTCAAACAGTGTCATCATGCTTCTTCAGATCACCTGGTTGACAATCTTCTGGAATTTTTGCTTTTGGTCTGGTGAGGGAGGCGTCAGTGATGAGTTCAGGAACACTAAGGGAAATTTAGCTTCCAGTGAATTAGATGCAGACCGGCAATGGTTGATATGGAGTTTGAGCCACAAGTAGTATCGGCATTGTCATTTTAGACTTTGCACATGGAAAAAGCACAATTATAAGAATATATTTGGTATATCGCAAGGACACAATGACAGAAACAGATGGAGTGGGGGGAAACCCACCGGTTCAAGGACACAGTGTTGCCACCATTGCCTTGAACAGAATCTGTGCTTTTGTCAGGGTGCAGATAATTTTTTCAATATTTCATTGAACTTGTATAAGAACAATTAATAAGTTATTACAATCATCACCAAATGTCCAAAAACATAAAACTTTATAACAACTAGAAAAATTGCTGTTCCTAGCGAAGCAGCTGTGAGAATGCATATTTGCAGAATGATTGCTGCAGAAAATGCAAGAAACAGCAGAACATAGCATAAGAAGTAGGGAAAAAAGCAGAAGAAAGCTACAGTCATACATGGTAGAAATATTTTGCTAAAGAGTGAAAATTAGCCAAAGATATAGCACAGATTAGCAGAAGCAGAAATTACTGCATTTGAACAATAAACATGAGAAATGTTCATGAAGTCAGATGTCAAATAAATGGTGCGTCATTTACAATACAATTATATATTTTTTAAGTTAACTTGGTCACCTACTTGAGGTGTTTCTTCGATATTAGTAACCACTTTTTGTGCTGTATTTCTCCTCCAGGAACGAAGGCTTTGCGCTCACCCTTTCCTCGAGCTCTACAGAGATGGTCAGATCCAGTTCATCGTCCCCCTGGCTCGGCAGGGGGATTTTTATGTGCCAGAGGTACGGCAGGCAGAGAGGAGGCTGTCAGAACAAGACGAATTTCACAGTGATACTGACATTTCAGGTACACTATCCTTTTTATGTTGTGGTGCACTGGCACAAACAGATGTTTGCATTTTTGTTGAATTTCTTTGTAAGTGTCAAAAATGTCACATGGCTTGAAACTTTTTACATGAGTGAAGATTTGATATTGCAGGAATAATTGCATATTTCACTATTTTATTTTGTCTAATTACAACCACAACCTTTGTTTTTTATTTGGATTTGTATTATAGGCTAACATTAAGTAGCTTATAATTGTGAAGGGAAAAAAAATTACATGGCTTACATTTATTTTGCTCTTCCATTTGTTAAGATGCCTATACTCTGATTCCCCTAAGAAATCTAGGGCAGCCAGTTGCCTTAAAACAATCATCCAATTTGTGAACAGTCATGTCTTTATTGAAAAGAGGCAAGAAGAAAGCTACTGTTGAAAGAAAGTCGTAAGTAGTTCCATTTGCAGTTTGCCACAAATCCTGTAGGGGGCAGAATAAAGTCCCCTTGTCAAATGAGATGAAAACTGAACTTTTCTGTTGTTGTGCAAATTTCTGTTATCAAGGAATGAGAGTCTGTTCCAATAACTAGAGAAAGATTAAACTAATCTCGTTCGAAGACCCATCTCACTGAACACAGTCAGTAGAAGAGCCTCAAACAACACAGACCACGATTATACAGTCACAGCAAAAAAAAAAAAAACACACCCCAAGTCTGAACTTATCTCCATTACCAGGTGACAGTGCCACATCTTTATCCACTGTCATGCAACTGCCCCTCACCTCATTCGAGGGAACGATTTTTAGTTAAGACTTTTCGTTGGAAACCCACACCCTACACGTATGGTAGGAATTGAGAGCTGACAAGGCTTCCAACAGAAACTTCTAGTTCTTCTGTATCAGTCACTCATAGTTGCAGGCTCTCTCACACTTACACAGTGACAAACATTAAAGAAAAACATTCATATACGCAAAACACTATCAATCCTCATTTAGATTAAATTAAACTGAAATAGTCTTCGGAATCATGCACAATTTTGTGTTGGTGTATCACATGAAATCCCCATAAAATGTTAGTTTGTTACATGACAACAAAATATGAAAAAGTCCACATTTCATAATTCAAGGGATAAATACTTCTACAAAAAACGAGTATTATGTCTCACCTTTTACTGACCATGAAGTCCTTATTCACACATAATACATGAATTGGAAAGGAAAGTTACACATCAAATTTTGCTGGTGTTTTTCCAAAACACCCTTTTTCTTCATTGTTCAATTAAGAATTGCTTCAGTTCAGCAACTGACCACAACAACAGTATTTATGAGCACTGTGAGATTGAACCTGATCTTACTGAATCCTGATGCAGCACAGCACTGTGGCCACCTTAAGGCACAGCTGCTATAGTCTGTTTATATACCTTCCTACTCATGAAGGAAATATCTTACTTTTAAGCATCTATATGCTTCGATATGTTTCATGTGCAACAGCAAAAATTAAACAAAACACCCAATACTGTAAATGCAAACCAGTTGACCTTAAAAAGCTCCACAAAAATGAAGAGAAGAGATCTTTTCTAAGAAAGCCGTCTTGGTCTTCCATCTGTCCAGTCAAGTTCCTTGATGTTTTGGCCTGAATTGGACCTTGTATCGAATGCTGCTTTGTTTATGGGCAGCTCTGTAGAAGTAAACTGTTACTGACACCTTCTTAGGTGTTAATGAAAAGCCCAAACACAACAGTCTTTGCTGGCGCTGTGCTGCCACTCACCAAGAGGGTGACTGCAGCTTTAAGGACACCACCTGGAAAACTTGCTTTCAGAGAGAATACAGAGCACTCAAACATAAATAATAGTATTGAGATATAAAAAGACCTAAAAGAAGTGGATGGAGATGTTAGTTGATGAAACATCCTCTAATGAAGCTTATAATAGATTTGTTGAAGCGCGTAATTACTGCTGCTTAGATGCCACTAAGCTTTTGTTCGATTTAGATAGACAGCAGGTGATTAGCAACAACACTTGCTAATAATAATAACTTGAGCTTTAATTATTGTTTTTTGGAAGGAAGAGAAATACAAAATAATAAGTAATATTAATTTGGAGTTTAGTAGACAAAATTGGAGGATGTTTCTTTACTAAGCCACCAGAGAGCAAAGTTAGATGTCAGGAAATTAAACTAGCAGTTTAAAATAATATGTTGGGTTTACATCCGGCTCAGGCCTCTAATTAGAGGTAAGTAGTTGGACTTGCAAATGTCTACAGGGATGGATTTTTTAGGCCAGATCCAAACTCTGTTTTGTCGCCACTAACACCTGACTGTGGATTATTTATCAGCAAGGAACTTTCACAATTTGACTTTTTACACAGGAGGTATCCAGTCATGGTGCAAAGATGTGATGAACTGAGTTCCTGAGAAACTGTATATCTACCCACTCCTTCAGCTTCTTTCTCTCTACAGTAAATTGGTAAAGAAAATTGTAAGCGTTATGCAGTAGCTGTTGCAAAAATGGGAAACCTTTGCCTTTATAAGTTGAAAGGATTTTAGACTTCAGAACATGGACACATTTTAAAACTTATTATTGGCTGCTAATCAAATTATATCCTGAAGGCAGCAGCTTGACAACATAAGCTCAAAATGCAACAAGTGATTCATATGTAGAAACATTTATTTCAAGGGCATGAATATAATTTTACAAAAGTCTGAATGTATTTGATCAAGTTTTTTTCCACTTTTTGCTGAATTGTCTCCAGATGTTGCCAGTGTTTTGCTCAGATTTGTTTGTTTTTAGCAGCCTAATAATAAGACCTTCTTGAATATGTTGATATTTTAAGCTGTAACTCAATAAAAATGTCAGACTTTTTAATAATTTCCCACCCTTGTAACATCTTAGCTAAAGCCCACTTGTCAATAAGATATTCAAATGTAGTCTTTCATTCGGATGTCAATTCAATATTGAATAATTTTGGCACCTTTTTGCAACTTTATCACACTCAATAAGATGCTTTCTTTACTTGCATGACATCTCAGTTTTGTTAAAACTTAAAAATAACAATAATCAAACAAAGAAAATACTGCTGAATTTTAAAACATACCTTGTAATATTTTCTTTCTTTTTCTAACTACCCAAATTTACATCAATTTCTGTTTGAATTTCACTCAGTCTGAACAGAAAGCCAGACCCTAAAAGTTCCCCTGTGACTCTTCTCCATTTTTTCACCAAAGCAAACAAGAGCGCTGCTGACAAATCCTGCTCCTCGTGTGTCATGGCCACAGTGCAGAGTGGAAGTGACATTCAGGTCCACGCTTCTGAATGATAATGTGACAGATAGTTGTGCCCCTGTCACACTGGGATCTTTTCAGCCAGAGTGAGCCAGCGGAGCATTCAGGCCACTGGAAGCTTCTTCGCTCTATTGACACCCCGCTCCACACGTACTTGCACTCGACCACCCGCCACTGCCGCAACCCCCCAAACACTCGATACCAATCCTGTCTCGGTGACCTTATCAACCCCCAGCCTCTCCACACATGGCTCCTCATACTGCCTGGCAGCATTTAACTATTATCCTGTCAGTCCTCTGCATGCTTCACTTAGCTGTAAAACTGGTTTTGCATTTTGTATCAGTAGTAGTTCTTTATAAACAAACGTTTGCTGCATTGGCCTGCTGTTTTAAGACTTTTGGGAACAGTTTCACGTCAAGCATCAGGTAATATTAAAGGAATAACTCACAGCTCAAGTCCAGGAGAATATTTTTTTTCAGTAGAACTCTGTTGTGTTTTCTTGTTTATGAACTTGTTTTGTTTCAGCACATCTCATCTTATATTCTGTCTAGCATATTTAAAGCAGTTATAAATTTCAAAGTGCATAGTAACTTAAGATTTATAGAAAAGAGAAGCAAACAAATGTCAATAAAAGCTTCAATAAAAGCAAAGAAGTAAATGTAATCAAATGGACATTCTCCAACCAATTTATTGCATACAACTTTTTTGTAATTTGCCTTTTGCCTTCACACCTGCTTTAATTTTGAATGCCATACATTTTACAAGGTGTTGGGAAGAGCCCTCAAAGATATTGCCCCATACCCAGATGATAGCGTCACACAGATGCTGTAGATTCCTGCACATTCAATATTTAAAACTCTTGTTCCTCCAAATCCCAAATGATACCAGTTGGATCTGCTGTACCCTTTTACGATGTTCAAGAAGCCTGGTTGAGACAATTTGAGCTTTATGACATGGTGCAGGATCCTCCTAGGAAACTCTGCCTGAAGACAGGTGCGCTCTGCTCATAAAGTGATGCTCACCCAAAGTATGCCAAAAAAACACCCTCTGCACCATTACATCACCAGCCTGAACTGCTGATGCAAGGCAGGATGGATCCATGCTTTCATGTTGTTTACCTCAAATTCTGACTCAAGCATCTGAATGCTGTTGCTAAGATTGAGACTCACCAAACCAGCCATCATTTTCCCAGGTTGTTATAGTTGAATTGTGGTGAGTCTGTCACTTTTGTAGCCTTAGTTTTCAGTTTTCTCTTGACATGAGTTGGACAGAGTGTGGTAATCTGCTGCTGTAGCAGATTACTACCCCTCTCTGCCATTCTGCCCATTTCTGCTCATTCTCCTCTGACCTCTGACACAATTGAGGTCATTTGAATTTTATTTTGTTTATCAGTTCATTCTCCCTAAACGGAGGAGAAGGTTGTGTGTTAAAATTCTTGTTAGGTCATAAAAATACACAAGTGTCAAACTGACTGGAGAATGTAAAACTCTTACTATCAAATATTCACTCGTACAAAAAAGCTGCTCTGTCTCTAAGATACATTGGCATTTTGTGCCTACCTTTCTCCTTTTGGTTCCCATACACAAAGTATTTCACAGCTTTGTGCTGAACTGTGGAGTATCAAATGTTTTATCTTAGTTTGATTCATTCTGGAGATAAACGTTCATATAAATGAATTCCTACTCGGTCCTGAAAAGTCTGGAAATTGTTTTATTCATTTCCCAGGTCTAGATACGTATGTAAATATAAAAATGAATGGAAAATATATATGTTTCCAGTCTTTAATTAGTTTAATTAATATGAAAATGTGAAACATTTTAACTTGAATTTTTTTCTGACTTAAATATCAATGTTGTTTTATGGGATCCATCTAAATTCCATTAATATTGTTAGTACACTTTTTTCTCCTAAATTGATTATTCTTTCTGTTTTGATTTCTGATTTAGGAAGTAATCACATTTCTTTCAAAAAGTGAAAACTGAAAAATAATGAATTTGGGTAGGAAAAAAACAAACTGAAAAAAGAACCAGAGGGATTTTATAGTTATTGAATGAGATAACACACAAGATGCCCCATTAAAATGTTTAAATAGGACCATTTATCTGTTTACTGGCACCTTTATATTCTTAGATTTGTTTTGGATTGGACATGTGGTTTTAAAACTGGATCTGGTTTAGGAGTTAAAGTGAAATTAATATTTATTTTTACTTTTCAAATAAATGTATTAAAAATAAAGAAATCATCTTTATTTATGGTTAGTTGATTTGATTTCAGTTTGACAAATTGATGTTTTTTACATTTTACAGTAGAGGTTATTAACTTGCTCAAAAATAACTAATAATTATTCAGAAGCCAGTCTCAGGATCATGTTGTTTTATAGAGGATGCGTTACGATAAAACCCCATGGGTAACTTTTCTTTGTGCTCAGATGTTCTGAAAAATAACTAAAATTTCAATCTGGAAAAGTATGAATGTTTTAGATGGGAAAATGTAGGAGCCTCTTTAAGTCTCAAATTTAATCTAACTTTATGTTATTCCTTAGGCTTCAACCTATTTCCAATGACTGTGGTTTTATTCCTGTTCTCCCAGACAACTTGTGAAATATGATTTTGGATCCTGAATGGGTTTGAGGGATCTCTTGCTGTTAGATGATTAAATGGAGCTCACATAACCAAATTTTCTTACAGTAGGGGATTATTAGGTTGTACAAAATTAAATGCAGAAGAAGTGAAATGATCAGAACCCCCTAAGTTCCTCACAAGTTTGGGTAGATAAATTGCCATAACTATTAAAAAGAACTACAGTCAGAGATTAACTTTTTTCAGCTTTGATGTGGCAATAAGATTATATTAGGAATACAATTATGAAAATAGTATGAATAAGATATAAAAAAAACACTCATGTTTGAATCTGATTCTGCATTAGACTTTTAGAAGACTATTCTTATATTTCCTCTTTTGCTCTCCACACAGGCTTTTCACTGACTTTTCTTCAGTGTCAGTGTAGAAATCTTAATTTTTTCAGACCTGACTGCCCTTCCCTGTTGCCAACTTAGCAACTTCTGTGTTGTACTTTTTCATAAGCATCTACCATCAAATCCTGCGGCTATTTGAGTAAACTTTAGATACTTTCTGCTAAAGAAACTTTATAGACCTGTCTCTCCTGCCCAACATTTTACTCTTTTTGTTGACACTTCAGCTTCTGTCCTGTACCTTCAGCTGACCAAACAACAGCAGGGAGCTGCATATGTGAATCTTATATCTCACTGATGCAACCATACAACCAAAATCAAAGCAGAGTCGTTGTTTATCACGCTTACTTTACTTTACAAGCTGCTTTGAAAGATCTGTGGCCATTGGTGCTCAGCTAATACATAACCTGTTTATTGTATACATGCAGTTCTATTTAAGCTAAAGCAACATTGTAGAGAACTCGGTAATGTAAGAAATATATGCTAAAAATTGCAGAGAAAGGTATTTTGTAGGTTCTGGTACTTTGCAAAATATTTGTATTACTCAATAGTCTTGAATTTTACAGCTGCCAACTTCTATGTGCCTTTTAGGTTTTCTGTCTGACTGGACACAGATATCAATCTAAATCTAAAGCAATCTAAACAAGGACTTAGTCTGTCTGCAAGTTTAGGGTTGGATACTGATGGAAGGTGAACCTCTGCCCCAATTTGTTTTTTTTGGCAGTTTCCAGCAGATTTTGCTTAAAGGTTTAGCTTAACTTAGCACCATCCGTTTTGTACCCAGCCTGATTAACTTTCCTGTTCTGGCTTAACAATGCAATGCCCACAACACTATACAGCCACCATTATGTTTTACTATGGGTGGCTCTACTTTTAGTCTTAGGATTCTCTGAGAAAGGCTAAAATGATTTACAGAGAGAGCTTGGTCTGCATTAAGACTCTGTGTATTAAGCTGACTCTCATGATTAGCCAGTAAAACACATTGTAGTTCTTATTTAAGTTATGAACCATCTGTCAATCAAATTCATCTAGAGACCAGTGCTTAAAGTCACCACTAATCCTATAACCCACAAAATGCAAATTCTACTTCCAAATGAAGACATAATGCCTATTGTGTGTTTCCCACTTTAGATGGGATTTTTCTTTCTCCCCACTGACTAAGTTTTGTGACTCGCTTCAGGGGCTTCCAGCCAAACCGCTGCTCTTTTTGTCCCCATTGTCCTTTTTTTAAATTTATTTAATTTTCTCTTTTGTCTCATCAGCCCCATGCATGAGGTAGCTGTAAATTAATCATACTGAGCTTCTGGCTAAATTATAATTTACTTTTCTTTGCCTTTTTGTGTGGATTTTCTCCAATAAAAATTGTACTACACTCTTGTTCTTACTGTCATAAATGCAATTTTTCCCACCAGTAACTTTTCTTATACTGATGCAGTTAGAAGTCATCAATGATTAGTTTTCTTTCAAGGTCATTTAGTAGATTTGCTTTGTTTTGTTTTTTTACCCGGGTTGATGTTCTCTGTCAGGATTAATCTATTTTCTCCTTTTAAGATCATGTTAGGAATGTAAACACAACACAGAATAAGTCTTTCTTTTAACATTGTGAACACTTCTGATCAAAACACACACTCAATATCTGTAAAAAATCTTCTGGTAATTTGACATATTTAATGATGCAATAAATGGGTTCACAAGTTTGTAAAAGATCCACTAATGCAAAAAAATAAATAATTGTTTCATTTTATGAGCTCATTTGGACCCAACACTGTTTAAAACCTGTAAGATATTTAGTTTCATTATGTGTCGCTCCTTAGAACTGACTGAGTTTTTCGGAACGATATATTGATCTGAAAAAAAAAAAAGAAAAAGAAACAGAGATGAAAGGTCAACAAACTGAATTGTTTAGATGTGAAACTGGCCTTCTAAGCCTCCCAGAAATTAATTGAAAAAACTCCCACCTCAGAGTGGTTGCTTATATGATCCCATCCAATTAAAACCTTAAACTCGTTGAAGTTTCTAATTAGCGACACCTCACTGCCTATTTTTGGTTTTCGGCTTCAACTAACAGCACAAGGTGTTGAAGCTGTGAGTTTGTTAACAAACGGAGAAATGTGAGAGGCAGATATGCTATAGCTGCCTTGTCATTATGAAACATGCACTCAAGTGGGGGAGGAAAGGTGAGAGTATTCTTTTTTTTTTTTTATTAAATTGAGATCCAGGCAGTAGGTTAACAACAAAGGGAATCGCATATCACATGATTTCTGGAAGATAAAGGCAAACTTGTAAGCGAGAGCCCTTCTGGACTCAAATCAAAGTGCAGCTCAAATGGTTCCTGCAGTGTTTTTGCTTGAATCCCAGCGTGGAGATTTTGGGCAGTCTTTCATTCCTCGTGTGGTGTTTGTTTATGGATGTCCTCTCACCATCTGTCCTACCCCTCCCTTTGTTTCAATGCTGCTTTAGGTGCAGACTCCAACAGCGAATACAGTTCTGGGAGCGGCATTCTGCTGTCAGACAGCAGAGAGACGTCATCGGTGGCGTCCTCCGTCCGCTCTGTGCCCGTCCGAGATCAAGGGAGTGGAGACAACAAAGGGAGAAGCTCCGGGGGAGCTCAGTTTAAAGAACCGAAGTGGGAGTGGAGTGGCGGAGTTCAGAAAGGGAGAGGACAACATGGAGAGCCCAAAGAGGAGAACCTGGAGGTCTCCACGGAGAGGTTGTGGGGTGTCGTTGGAGAGGAGGAGTAAAGATTCAGTGAAATCTATAAGCCGAGGAAGGAAAAAAATGGCTGCTATGCTATATTTTGTCTTAAAATAACAATTCTTATCAAAAACCAAAACCACCAACAGTGTTTAAAGAGTTTTAATGAAAAAGATTTATATTTACAAAAGTTTAAGTTTTCACTGGGCTTAATGCATTTTTATTACTGAAGAGTGTTTCAGTTGTGCCTCAGATTAAAAGGCAGCTGGTGCTAGTCTCTGCAGATGCATTTTCAGGAAAGTGCTGCACAAAGTTTCAACAGAGTAACAGGGATCCAAAGCTTTTGGGATTTTGTTTGTTTTCATTTAGTATCACTGAACAGGCTGTTCTTGTTTCAAAAGCATCATTTATGGTTGTGCTCATTTCATAGTCTTTGTTAAAAAGAAAATGTAAATATCTGGATATTTCCACCCCCCTTTTTAATGTACAAAATTATTTGATATGTTTTGTTAGTAGAACAATTTTTACTTGAAAAAAGCAGATACCTAAGGTTTACGAAAGATTTTCACTCTCTACAAAAATAAACATTTTACTTGAACATCTATTTTTAGTGTTTTGTCTTGACCACATTTACTCTTTTCAGAACGCTGTGATGGCTGGACAATCCTATGGAATCTGTACTTTGATTTAGTTCGGATGGATTAAAATGATGCCATTCTGCCATCTTGTCATCTCACACATGAGGTAAAATGACAACATTTTACTTCAGATGTTGTCAATTAATCTTTTAGATTTTTACAAAGCCATAACAAAGTTTTTTGGTTTTTTTTGTATTTTCCCTCAAACTATTTTGTCATCTGCACATTTGTTTAAGGTTTGTTGAACAATGTTTACTTCAGATTGTGTGTGATTATTGTATCTGTTTAATCAATAAATCAAGTTTATTTGTGCATCAGCAACAAGGCAGTTCAAAATGCTTTACATCATAAAAACACAAAAAAGTCATAAAAGCAACATGCAGTCGACCATCGAGAAACCAGTGACATATCATCAACATACCAACATATCATTCTGACAAATGCCATCATCAAAATCATCAATATATTGGTTGATGTTCCATTTAAACAGGTGGGGTTTTATTTGAGATTTAAAGGCACTCAGTGTTTCAGCAGTTTTGCAGGTTTCTGGAAGTTTGTTCTAGATTTGTAGTGCATAGAAGCTGAATGCTGCTTCTCCTCGTTTGGTTCTGATTCTGGGGATGCAAAGCAGACCAGAGCCAGAAGACCTGAGAGGTATGGAAGGTTGATACAACAGCAGCAGATCTTTAATGTATTGTGGTGCTAAACGGTTCACTGATTTATAAACTAACAACATTATTTTAAAATCTATCCTCAGAGCTACAGGGAGCCAGTGTAAGGATTGTAGAACTGGGGCGATGTGCTCCATCTTCCTGTTGGTTGCTTGTTTTGCCTTAGGTGACTTGTATTATGCCTGCAAACAACTACCCTTATTTATTAGTCCATCTACAGAACAATATGCTAATTTGTTATTTAGCAAAGTCTTTTCTAATGCATTTTAGCTTAATGGTTTATATATTTTTATAATTAATGCTTTTGTAACAGACTCAGAAAATACGTTGATTTTAAGCTGTTGTGAATTAACTATAATAATTGATCTTTAAAGCTTAATGACTTTTTGTTTAGCTTCTGGTGTCACTGAATATTTGTACACATTTTCTTTTCCGATGTTGATTTTCTTCTGCTCACTGTTGAAGATTTGTTCGTGTCACACCTGTTTCATTTGATCTGAATCAATATTCAGCAACATTCTTCCTGCAAAACCTCCTCCACCTGTGAAACTGAGAACGTGATCACAGTCAGTGTGCATCCGAGACAAGTGGGCGAATCATTAATATTCAAATCACCGTAAGTGGAAGCAAATCCATGAAATCACTTCAAATCGGGCTGGTAGCAACTTTTTGTCACCCTGCAATATTTTATTTTTAATTTGATGAAGGTGTAATACTAGAATATAATGTTTTGATTTTTTCCCCTCATTGTTAGCACTCTCCAGCATGGATTTTATGTGTTAAACCAACAGAATGTTGCAAATAACAGTAACAAGGAAGCAAATTGATATTTAGTTTATAAATAGGCATCCAAAAAACATGCTTTATTCTTATATCCCTAAATAAAATCCATTCCAATTACCTTCAGAAGTCAAACTAATTAGTAAATGGAGTTCATCTGTGTTAAATCTGATCTCGGTATAAATCCAGTTGTTCTGTGAAGACCTCATAAGTATACATTGAGACTAGCTTCTTAAAATTGTAAGACCAAATACAATTCAAGATTATTCTAAAAAGATCTATGACTTCCAATGTCATCAATGTGCGGTGGAGGTCAGCCACTTTCTCTTGAGATGACTAAGGATTTTGTTTTTCTTCGTATTTTACAATCAGAAACCCCAAAACTCCACAAGTTCATTTAGCTTTTAAGGTAAAAACAAACAATGCATCAGATGACCTGTTGTCTGCAATCTGATAACCAGCTTGATTGAAAACAGGTTGGAATAACTGGAATATCAAGTAAAATACAAATACTGCGGCGGGATCTTCTGCAAGACAAAATTAGCATATTCAAGCCTCATCTGTCAGTTTGGTATCTGAGGAAAAAAGAAGCATTCATGGAAATTTTGAGCTGCCTAACAATTCATTAAGCTGATTTCTTTTGCGGTCATTTCGCTGCGCCTGGGTGCTTGTTTGTTTTTGTTTGTTTCACAGAACAAGGAAGCAGATAAAAACACAAAAGCACAAACAAACTGAGCCAGACTCACAGAGCTTCAGATATCCATCAATCTACTATAAACTGGACTTTGATTGTTAATTACCAAAGTGATGAGCTTTTACCCATCACATAATCAACAAATAAGAAGATCTATAGGATGTGTTTACATTTTTAATCTAAATGGTGATTACTCCAAAGAAGGAGTCAAGATCCCACAGGAGAACTTTAAATGTGATAGATGAGTTTGGGAGTAAACACTAAGATGCTTTATCTGTGTAATTATAAAATCCTATACAAAAGTGATGCACTTTACTTTTTGTCAAGTATACTCCAGGTTCTGACTGTACATTATGTGCACAAGATCTAGAAATTCTGTATTTGCAAAATTGCACATACTCTCTTTCAGTGTCAATGATAATTTGATGATTTGTGTCTTTTTGCTTTGCCCTAATTTAGTTTGGCACCTAATAATAGGCTAAAGAGAATAACTTTTGTGTAAAGTAACTCCTGACAACAAGGTAACAAGATGAGGGAAATAAGGTTTAATATCCTGTTCTTAAACAGGAGAAGGAAGTCAGACATTCAAATTATGAACTGCAATTATATACAACCTGTGCAGATAAGATGTAGTGTTTTCTTGTAAATGAGACTGTCTTTGCAGATGTTGCTATGATTTTAAGACAAAAAGGTATCAGTCATGCAGAAAACGTATGGGTTTTGATTTTAGTGTCAAATGAAACTCAAAAGTCACAATGTTAATTGGATCAATACAACAAAAAAAATTATAAAAACACAGCTCTGTTCAAAATTTTAAATTATCCCTAATTTCTTTATTGAGTCCACACGGCCATACTTATTTGTCTTTTGAGGCAATCTTGATCAGTTTTTCTTTAAGGTTTCTTTTGACGTTGGCAGCTTTTCTTAGAAAGCAATAACAAAAAAACAATGGTTTACAATAAAAGGCAGAAGGTATAAACATCTCATGGCTTCGTCATTCAGCTGGTGGTTTACCTTTTTCCAATTTTTCTTTTTATCTAATAACCTTTAGAATTTAACATTTAACTAATTTCCCTGGACAAGAAAACAATCAAACACTGGCTGTGTCTTTTAGGCCATTTCTAATTAAAATAATGTCTACTCTAGAATCAGTTGTCACACCAAAATGATCAGTTAAATAATAATAATAACAAAACACTGTCGGTACCTGCTGAATAACGGTGTTATGTGTTAGTTAAAATTATGACGTTGGTACAAATTAGTCAACTTCATTAGGGTGCAAACAGTAAAAACTGCTTGCTTTCCAGGTTTATAACATTTCCATGACCAAATCGAGACAGAGAGGGAATTAATTGTAGATTGTGGCCTAATTGTTCAGTTGCTGTCAACGCAGAAAAAGCAGCAGGGACACTGATGCGCACTGACCGCTGGCTTGAAGCACTTTCCTCCTCTGCCCAGTAATTTTGCCTGACATTAATTGGCATGTTCCTATCTAAACTCTGCGTGCCACCCACATGCCCTCAACCATTGCGATGTAAACCACAATTCCTCTTCTTTCTTTTTTTTTTTTTTTTTTCTCTCCAGGAGAAAATTGGCCCTTTTGTGTTGGCTGGGGGAAATTATGCAACAAGCAGCAGCAGCAGCAGCCGCTCGTCAGTTTTAATTGCCACTGTACTCAGGAAAAAGGTTCTTCCTTTTCCAGTGAAACACTGGGATGTGCTTTTTCAGTCTGTGTGGGGGAGAAAAGGGATGCATGAAACTGCAATGGTGCTAAATTCATACAAAAAATAAGTTTCCGTTGCTTGCTGAATGTTTCCAGCTTAAACTAAAACCTAATAGGTGATTGCCATGGTAATTCAGACATTCTCTCTTTCTCCACGCTACGCTAATTGTGCAGCAGGAATGTAGTTGGTGTAATATTATGGTTCAGGCAAAATGTTTTGGCTCAGTCAGAATGTGATTTAGGGGCACTTCCGGTTAAACCCAACGCTCACAACTGAGCGTGTTTTGCAGTAATACTTAAGAAAAGAAAAGAAAAAAAAATTGTGGAATACAAAAGCTTTAAGAAAATTGTGGCGATAATAGCAAATCTGTCTGGTTTTAGCCTTGAATGAGAATAAATGTGTATCTTAATTTATTCATAATCTAAGATTTCCTTTTTAAAATACATTTAGTCAAAAATGTTAGATTATTTCTTCTTTTTTTATTTTATTACTCGCAATATATATAATATTTTAATCATTTATCGAGGTGGAAAATATGCTCCTATTTTGGCACTTTTCAAATAAATCTGGTGGTTTATGGATGTTGACGGTCAATTCTAAGGTGTTTCAATGCATTGCATTAGCTGGAATCTAAACCAAATTTCAGCTTAAACATTTGGTAGCAATACTGTAGCAGTAAAATTTGCCCCACAGTAATTTAGAAAGAAGCAATAAAATGAGTAGCTTTATGGCTCAGAGATTATCGTGTAGAAAAGAGGCACTTTTGTATTTCCCTCTTCTTTCCGTAGTGAAAAACAAACTATGCACAGTGCCTCTCAAGTTTATGAAGGGCTTCTCCACTCAACTCAAGAGCGATTCAGTTTGATTGGGGTGAATGAGGAGCTGACCAGCCTTCGCGGGGCAGTGGAGGAAAAAGGAGAGAAAGAAAAACAGTTTCCCTTTTCTAGAATTAGCTGAACCGAGGCAAGATCTCGTGTAATCTTTTTTTTTTTTTTTTTTTAAACATAACTTGACATATTTCGGTTGGAGAAAGGGATGGCTAAAGTATGTCAAAAGACACATGAGAAGGCAGAAGCTTGATTTTAAGGTGTTTTTATTGTTCTTGTCTTCTCAGCGTCCCCCACTGTAGAGCAGGCTCATTATTCTCGAATCTAGAAACAATTGGGGTGGCCAGGAGAGATCGGCGCGTCATTGTTTCTGTGGAGGCACAGAGAAAGGTTGCATCCAATTGATCTGCAGCAGCATTTCTCAGCAGCTCCTTAACTCCCCAAGTCAAACCTTGTTGCTGTTTCGTTTAGAGTCCCTCTGGGGTCGGACAGGTGGGATCCCACTGTGGTTGTTTTGGACGCGTCGTGAGCGGTGCTTTTTTTCCTCCTCCTCCTCCTTCTTCTTCTTTTTCTTTTTTTTTCTCCTACTCTGAGTGAGGATCGATTGATCGGCTGAGGAGGCAGAAGTTGTAGGATCGTCAGGAGGAGTTCACCAGTGAGAACAGCACTTCAGCACCAAGGACAGATCCTTCGCAGCTGGCTGACAAACATGCTCAAAGTGAGCAACATCTGGACTCGGCTCTTTCTCACGAAGCTCGACGCGCGTTTTGTGTAGATCACCGATGCCCGGCTGGTGCAGAGGAGACATCCAGAGAAATACTTCTTCAAAAAGGGTGAGAAACTACGGACTGACATTGTGGTTCGGGTTTTAGACGAGTTGTTTGTTGTTTTTATCTTCTTGTTACGGAGTTTTCAAGCCAAATCCGTCACAATTACCTATTAGGTATCAGAACTTTACAAATATTTTACTTTATCCAAATATGTCACAGCAGATACAGTAAAGCAACAGTTATAAACATCAGGTTGTAATATATCACTCTGTTTGGCTGAGCATTCAAATACGAGAGGGAATATAACAGTAACACAATTGTGTCTTAGTAGTGAAGGAAATCTTTTGTATATTATGATTGGCGTTCTAATTTTTTTTGCTAATTATTAAAGCATTTTAATATAGTATAAGACAAATTCAAGAATTTTTTTTTTTTTTTTTTTTTTTCAAATATCTGCGCAGTTATATTGTTCATAAAATAAACAAGTCAACCTGTTGTCTCTCAGTCTGTCTGTCTGTGTTAATCTAATTTCCCCCCATTAACCATCCAGGTGGGATTATTATTATTATTTTCTTTACTCAATGAAATGTGGTTTCTGGGAGTTAAACGGGCTGACAGCCCAGATTTCCCCCCAGTGCGGGTTTGGATCAAATTATGCATCTGATTCATGTTCAAATGCTATCATCTGGCTCCTGGTCAACCACAGTTGCATCCTAATTCCTACAGCTGACAAGTCCAGGTGGAGGGATAAACTGAGTCCCTGCTGGAGATTATATAATGATGGAAATCATGCAAATGGAGCGATGAAAGATGCAGTTTGTTTTCATTACCTCCCACCCCTTTTTTTAATGAGGGTTTGTTTTACTCGTAAATAAGCATATATTACCTTTTAAGATATGTAAAAAGGATACGCTTTTATTCCCTCCCTCATCTGTTTTAGTCTATTTGGGTTTTTCCTGTTATTATAGCTTCAAACATGAGTCTGAAGGATGCATGTGCAGTGAAGTAGGCTCTGAATTAAATGTCACGTCATTTACGCTGAAGCGTTTAATAAAAGTGGAAACAGACGTAAAGCACTCTCAGATAATTTGACATTTACAGCAGATCAATTAAGATAACAGTATGATTTATTTGCATTCTTTCAACTAAAGAGATACACTGACGAAAACAAATTGTGTTCTCACATCCATCGTCTGCTATCATCTACTTTTCCCAAACATTGCATTTCATGCTATTAATATGCTGCACATCCCAGTCACCTATCATCTCTCTGACTCCCTTCTCTGAGTCAAATCTTGCACATTAGCTGTTTCTGCTCAAAGAGAGAGGACAATGGCTTCATGAAGAAACTCCTCTCTGTGCCAGGGCTGCAGCAGAGATGCATTAGCTGATGGTTCAAAGCTGAGAAAAAGCTTTGCTGCCTTTTTTCTGTTTTTCTTTTTGAACTCTCCTTTCAGAGGGAATATTGAGCACAGACAGCTGGAGAGCGCAGTGACTCCATTGGCTGCTGGGTGTGAGTGTGGGACAGTTGTTTCAAGATAGTTTTTAATGATGTTATCGAGACACTGCTCTGGCGTCGGAGGCAGAGATTTGGTTTATTGCTGGCGTAAGTGAGCTATTGACACGCCTCTCATTTAGTCTGTTTCATGTAATTAGAGACAACCGTGTGTTTGATGGCTGTAAATAAAGTGCTCTAGTATTTATTTGCAGTTTAAGAAGTTCTCCTGGATGTCCAACCTTGGCCTGGTTTGCATAGGTCAGCCTAATTGGCTGCTCCTTATTGGACCATTAATTCACACTGTGACCCAGTCTTTCCAGCCATCTGCTCCAGCAGAAAACATAGAGTAGCAATTAGACTTCTACCTTTGAACTACTCAAGTTATTTTCTCACCTTGACTTCTAATAATAGGGCACGGAAATGCCATCCACCTGTTCTTGCTGTTCAGAACACAAAGCAGCAGCAGATCTAAGACTAATTTGACATCACAAGCCCATACATTTTCTAGTGTAATCCTCTTTGAGTATCAGAGGAGTTGTGAAACCTACCAGAGCGTCGTAAGGTTTCCTACCCACAACCCTGATGTAATATTTATCTGGGAAGATATTCCGGTTTTCATTACACTTTCCCCCCTCTCCTTTTGCACATTCCTTTTGTTGTTTGATAGATGCACATCTTCTAAGCTGTCACAAGACATCGTTCAGAGTGTAAGCATTCTAATTTATGTATAAAACCATGTGGGCTTATCCGTGTGTAGCTGCAGAAACGGGTGTTTTTGTAACCTGCCTCTGCATCTCACCTCCCACCAACTGTGACGGTTTTCTGCATCTGTGACCACAGGAAACAGGGCACATTCAGGTTAAATAAAGTCACAAGAACAGAGCTGATAATTTCAGCTACAGACTTAATAATCCAGGAAGCAGTAGCAAAACGTTTGCATTCATTATAAAGAGAGTGACAAAGCTTTGGATTGGATACCCATCTTATTTTCTTTTTCTGCTCAAAGGGAGAGGGCAATGATGTGATGACAAAACCCCTTTCTGTGCCAGGGCTGGACAGAAAGGAGTTAATTTTGAAAGCATTACAGCTGACATCTGCTTTGATCAATATGTTGACTCAAATACCTCCAAAATTTAAATTACAATGTTTGCATCAAATTGGTTTGCGTGTTTGATCCTGCACTTCTCCCTGACCCAGACATCACATCCGCTCCTTTCTTCAGTCCAAAACTACAAGCCACACAACATGATGGGGAGCTGGATTAGCATACAAGTCTCACTGCCCACCTTCCCCCTGCAGTCCCGCCCTTATTTTTTTACCCATCATGTTTCTATGGCAACCACAGCCGTTGAGGTGAACTGCCGTCTATGTGTTATCTCAGTTGTAAAGCTTGGAACTCTGTAGCGCCTTAACTATCTATAAATGTTTGATATGGTCACTCTAAGGGGATCTCATTTTTTCTCAGTGTGATAAAAAATAAACATCGGTTTCAGTTTCACTTCGCAAAGTAAACTCAAAAGATTAAAAGGATTTCAGTCTGTCAACAAAAACAACTTCTGGCTTTATTCTCCTCATCAAATTTGGATCTCAACAAGCCAAATAAGGTAGTATAGTTCAGACAGAAACCAAAAAATTAGATAGCAACCACTAAAAGAGAAAGTTTATATATAAAGGGTTGGCCTGCAAGCTTTGGTTTGCCTCATTAAGGAGTGCTGTAACTGTGAACAAAAGTGTGGCTGAAATGCACTTGCAAAAAGTGATAAAGTGTTACACCGACATAGAGTAGTATATAATTGAAAGTAGGAGACAAAGATGATGAAAAATGTTGCATGGTGGTCAGTTTTTCCAACTGAAGTGTGGCATATTCAGCACCAATCCATACCTTTTCAAATCACTTTTTGCTGCAATCACAGCTGAAAGTCTCTGGATATTTCGGTAGCAGCTTTGCACAACTAGAGACTTGAATGCATCTTCTTTTCAAAGGAGTTCAGTAAGATTGGATGGAGAGTGTCTGTGAAGAACAATTTTCAAGTCCTGCCACAGAGTCGTGGTTATGTTTAGGTCTGGACTTTAACCATTTTGAGACATGAATTTGGTTATATCTAACCATTCCAGATTTTATCCTATAATTGTACTGTATTTAGCTCAGTGCAATTGCTGAGCTATCTGCTGAAGAAAAGGCTCCCGACAGCATGATGCTGCCACAACCATGTTTCTATGGCTCGTGACAAACTTCAAGCAAGCATTGTTATAGGTTTCTTTAAGCATTTCCTTTCCTTCTTTCCACTTTGCCATAAAGACCAGATTTTTGAATCGCACAACCATTGATGTCCCGATAAGGTTTTTCTGCCTATCATTTGATTTTAAATATCAGCCGATATGGAGTCCTGATCAGATACTTCAAAAAAAATATTTAAAAAAGTAAGATGTTTCTAGATGGTGGCTTAATTTGCATTGAGCATGTGTGATATGAGCAGTACAGAAATGAATATCAACACTGGTGAGGCAAAAGTGATCAAAATACTTGAGACATTCAGAACTACAAATAAACTTTATAAAATAATTTAAATATAATAATGTGAATACTTTATCTGAACCTACACTAAATAAATCATTTTTGCATAATATCATATTTAACCAAAATACAGTTATTATAATTACATACAGTGAAGGAGATGAATCAGTGACTGAGGTTGTGTGAATCAAATGCAGGGATTTATTTTGGTGCGACAAACTACATTTCCATTATATTCAATGTAATCCAGAGAGGGATCACCGGAAGCTCTCCTCTCTGCTCTACTGCAGGCTGCCTCACGAGGAGACTGACTTTATGCCAGTTATCGGTGCTTTCCCCTTTTGTCGACAAAGTCTCCAATAAATCTGAGAAAGCTGGTAGATTTGTAGCTAGCCGCTTTAAAAAAATAACAAATTCGGGGTCTGGAAAGTTGCTAAATGGAGCGACAGTGTCGCTAAATTAGCAACAGTAGTCCCCTTTCAAGCTGATGTCGCGTTCTGCTTCGCTTTACGGCCGTCACTGCTGCAAAGTGTCGCGCATGTGTTGTTTTGAGACAGTCTGACTCTGTACCGCCACATAACGGTAGATACTAACTGTTGCTATTCCCATTTGTGTTTAGAATAAATATACATATATATCCGATCATTGATCGGGATGTGTCACCCGATTCCGATCGAGTCTGAAACCACATGATCGGACCTAATTTTCGATCATGTGATCGGATCGGGACATCCCTTTTTTAGCGTCATATTGTATGAACAATCTCCATCACCTTAACATTTATAGTTATATTCAATGAATTAGAATAGGGTTCTCTACGAGGCTTGTTTACATAATGTTAACTTGTGAACTGAATTAGATGAAATAGAAATAGATTAACTTTACATAAATATTCTAATTTATTGAACGTAATTTTTGAACAGCCAGAATGATGCAGGTTCAGAGGTAAGCTCTCGCCCGCTTTTAGCTACATCTTTTATCGAGGCAGGGAGGAGTCAAATGACTCGGTGAAAATAAATAACACCTGAGAGGGTGTTTTCAACAGCTAGAGACAGTTTAAGTCTTGAAAGATCCTTCCTGAAAAGACAAACATACAAATTTGTCTGCACGAAAACTGTTGATGTAGAAACAGTAGCATTTTATGTTAAAATGTTCGTTTGACAGAGAGATTCTTATTTTTTTAATCCAACTTTAATTTTGGTTCAATCAAATACACCATGGGGCATTTTTAAATTAATTAAAAAATAAATTAAGTTTATTTCCTAACTTATTGAAAATCGATAAGAGAATTGAAAAGGAATCAAATTGATTAGTCATATTGATAATGGATCGCTAAATCCTTATCAATTCCCAGAGTGTCTGCTGGGGCTTCTTGTGATCAGTGTTTATGTGTGAGGACCATCTCAGATACCGAGATGGAGTGTTTCCAAAGAATTGGCAGTGATCAACAGTAAACACAGTGTTTAAAGGTGGTGAGGGAATAGAATGTGAGGATCAGCATCACCTCCATAAGCGGGCTGACCTCCAGCTGGTTCTCATGTACTATTAAATTATGTGCTTCAAAACGTCTTCATCAAGGTTTTTCTGTTCATATAAAAAAGCTAATCTATTATCTATTTATTTTTTGTGATTGCTTCTCCCTCATACTTTCAGAAAACACCAGAAATGCTGTTCTTGGAAGATTTAACAGTAGTCTGCCTTCAGTCCTCGTGAACATTCACCAATCTCTTCTTTGACCAGCTCAACCCTGCAACCTGATCCTACCATGCTGCATCCACTGCTCTGCACCAACTGGAAGGTTAGTTTTGCCCTTCATTGGCCCTTTCACATGTTCCTGCTGGAGGTTCTGATACCTGGGACCCTGCCAATGAGCAGAATACTGCATTCGGGTAAACATGAGCTACGCATAGAAGGGGACATTGTGATTGGGGGCTTGTTCCCTGTGCATGAGAAAGGTGAAGGGACAGAGGACTGTGGAAAAATCAACGAGGAGCGGGGCATCCAGAGACTGGAAGCCATGCTTTTTGCCCTCGATGAGATTAACTCCAGTGATCGCATCCTTCCCGGGCTCCAGCTGGGCGCCCACATCCTGGACACCTGCTCCAAAGACACCTACGGTCTGGAGCAAGCCTTGGATTTTGTAAGGTCGTCCTTCGATGAGGTGGATGATCATGGCTTCATCTGCCCTGATGGCTCCAGACCCATCGAACATAACGTTCCACCGGCTATTTCTGGAGTTATTGGAGGATCCTACAGTGACGTTTCAATTCAAGTAGGTGGAGAAATTGATTTACTTCACATTTCCAAGTAAATGTAAAAAAAAAAAAAAAGAAAATTGTAGCAGGTATCACAGACCAGTAGTTAAATTATAAGCAAACCCTAAAAGGCTTTTGAATGTTTGTTGAAATGCAAACAAATAGCATTTTATTATTTCTAACTTTCAGGTGCTTTAGATGCTGACCTAAACTATATATGAACAGTCTCATGTAAAATCTTTTTAATATAATTACTTTTTTAAACAAGAAAAATCACCAGAAAATAGCAATTGAAGCTAAATTTATCTTTTTTGAACAATATATGTATCCAGTTACAAAACCCAGCAGCTGTTCATTGGCCATTTAGGCTTTTCAGTAAATTATTCAGCCTGATTGTCAGTTTTCAGGTCAATCATATAACTTGTATATGGGCATAATAAGGCAATCCTTTGATTTAATTCTTGGATATTTACACACAATCTGTCAAGAGGTATTTGGAAATACAGCTTATGAAAAAAGAACAAGATAAAAAAAAACACTTCATAAAGACACTAGATAGTTGAAAGTTTGGAGAAAAATGTGCTGATGAGCTCTGCAGCAAGAATGCTTTTAAACAAAACTGAAAGCTAAACTAGATATGAAACTTCAGTAAATGTCCATCAAAAGTAAAATGAAAAGTTGTTGTTTGGATGCCTCACTTTCTGAAGCTTATACTATATGTAAAACAAGAGCCTGTTGATGCAAGACACGTGTACAGGGACAAGCCATTACTGCTCAGAATTGGCTAAAAAGACATGCAAGACTTGTCAAAAATGTAAGTAGGTTCATTTATTTGACTCCCCATTAAATTAGAGAGTTTTCAAAATTAAAGTTAAATATTTAACATTGCTTGAGTGAATAACATGCTTTCATTCTAATCATTATTCTTCCTATAGTCAAACAGCCCTACAAATAATAACTGAATACACCAGCAGAGAAAGTCTGTCAAATACCAACAAAGAAAAAATGAATGTTGATTGGTACCCCTCCTCCCAAACAGTTAGACAGTCATCGATCGCTAAATATTCTCAGCAGTCTAATTAAAAATACTCCTTTATTTGTTGTCTATTGTAATTGGTCAAGTTAGATTTGAGCCCCTTTGGGTAAGAGCTGAATTTTCTCAACACTTTCTCTAATTTGCATGTGAATACCTTCAAGATAATGATGTGATACATTCTGCTCTAATTATTCTCAGTGCAAATCATGTCCCAGTAAACAGATACTTAAAGTTGTTGCACTGTTGTTTTGGAGTTTGTATAATTAAATTCAGCAGAAATGTCAGTCTGGAATGTCAGGCTCTTTGAAACAAATTTTCCAATCTAAAACTTTTAGACTCTAATATCACACACCTTGTTCATTAAATCTTTCTTGTTAACATACAGTTTCACATCTTCGCAGTCCCTCAATTTTAGATACTTAATTTTTTTTTACTAACTTTTCTCTGAGTCTGAAGAGTTTCAGTAAATGTATTCTTTTTGTGTCAATCTGCCACCAGTGCTTGAAGCATCAACATTCACAAAATTACTGTGGCAGTGATTTCACTTCTGAATTGCATCCTGACCTTTCCCACTCACATATATTAAAAGTAGCCAGAGGGTAAGTGTCTGAACGTAATTAATTATTTTTTCACTTCCCTTAGGTACGATAACTACTACAGTTCACAAGGTGTTAGTTATAGTGAATAGGAATGATATGGTTACACTTTCTTTTAACTCCAGTTCACAGCATTTTTTTTATCATACAAAAAGCAGTTGGATTGCACAGGCTAGCCTCGCAGTGGTTAGTGTTATTCCCTCACAGCTGAAAGGTTTCTGTTGGCTGTTTCTAGTTAAATGAAAAGAGTCTAGGCTTCCGGTTTCTACGTGTCAGATTAACTGATGCTTTTAAAGCCTGTAGGTTGTAAAGAGTGTAAATGGTTAGCTGTCCCAACACAGAAATTTCAAATATACCCAATGTTGACTCCCTCAGCTTATTTTTTTTTATTAAACATCTCATTGTAGTTGTTTTCAAATCAAGTTTCTGTATTGCTAAATTAATTTTTTTTATTCTTTAGATTTAGAAGCTTACTTATAAACTAACTTTTAGGGCCTGTAGTTAAACAGTGATGAATATATGATATCTCAGTTTTTTTTATTTGTCTGTTAAAAGCATATCAAGGAAAGCGCAAATTTAATAATTATAGCAAATTACGGATATGAGCTCAGATAAGTGACTATTAAATGATTATTGTAAAAATAACACAAAGACATCAAACAGTCCTCAGAATATTGGGTAAAACACCCATCTCTTGCTTACAGACTACACTCACAGCGGTGCTTGGCTCGGCTAGTACGCACTGCCAGCAGCATCCCTGCTGGTTTCTGCAGAGCTAATGAAGCAAACCTTCTATAGCTCTGTGACTATCATATAATCCTCATCTCATGCTTGTGTTTGTGTGTGTGTGTGTGTATCTATGCAGGGAGCTTCTGCACTCCAGTTAACTTTAAAAATATGTTCCTGGTCTCCATACCAGCACATCTATTATTAATCTAATGAGAGAGGTCATGAGTACTCAGCTGCTTATGGTTAATATGGGTGGGTTACTTTAATGCTTAAAGCAGGCTGAGGCTGTTGATTATTAAATTTGTTACACAACACATATCCTTCTACATTTTGACTAGTTCACATCTGGACTAATATTTGATTATTTTATTTTTTTTATTTTGTTGCCCCTTGGCCTAGACCTGTTAGCAGTTGGGAATAGTTTAAAAAGTACTATTCATTGTTCATCCAGTCTATTGGTTGACCAGATCAGCTGAGGACCTGTGAAGGGTGTGCCTCGCCTCTCGCCCAATGACCAGCGATCGGTCACTGGGCACCTCTATGACCTGTAAGAATAAACAGGACTAGACAGTGGAATGACGGATGAAATGTTGTTTCTCACTGTTTCGTAAATGTAAAGACAGTTGGCTGCTATCCTCTCTGTTTTATTGTCTGTTGGAAAGCCGCAGCTCATTGGGAGTAGTTGTCTTGCAATCAGAAAGTTCAGTACCAACTTCCTTTCCTGCCTCATGTCAGTGTGAATTCAGCAAAGCCACTTAACCACACATTGCCTGCTGATCTGCTTATCGGTGTATGAATATGTGCATGTTTGGCCGCTATCGGAATGAGGTCCGTTCCTCTCACACGCCATCCTGTTGCATCAAACTACTTCAGACCAGTACCTACTGGACCCAACTGGGAGTTGAGAGCAAAATCTAAAAAAAAATAATAATAATAATAATAAAAAAAAAAAATATATATATATATATATTTTTTTGGAGTATAATGTGTCCTGAGATTTATTTAGTACATGCAATTTTGTTTTATGTTTTTGTGTCAATAGCGTGGCATAGTGGTGTTTTATGTAAAGTTACCATACTGTGAGAGTCTCATACTGTCCCATGGCTAATTGGCACCCAGAAAGGAAAGAGGAAGATGCTGCTTCTTGTCTGGGTTGTTTGCTGCAGCCACAGTGTAGTTCATTGTTGGTTAAGTTCTTGTAAGAGTCTGCGTATTTAAAAGCCTGATCTCAGCAGGTTAAAGCTGAATTGAGACTCTGACAGGCTGAATAGAGGACACCCACCAGCATATTAGGCTCATTTAAAGCCTCCATTATTACAAACAGGGCTTCCTCTCACACCTCTATGGATCTATCACGACTGTAATGTTTTTAAGCGATGTTTTAGCAAAAGACCAGCATGTTTTTTTTATTTCTTTTTTGCATATCTCTGTGTGAATGGCTTTTCAACAAGCAGAGACTCCAAAGGAAACTCTGAGCTTTTGTGAGCTTTCCCTTTTTCTCTTGTATTTGAATACATACCTCTTCTGCCTCTATTTGGAGAGACTTTTTGTTTGGCTTTCCCTTCCTGGCATTAAAATGGACGGAGCTGTGAGAGAACGGCTTGAAGCCCATAGTTGTTGTTTTTTTTTTCTCTTTAGAGGTCACTGCTTTACACAGTCTCTGTTTGTCCCAGTGAAGCACTTTGTGAAGATGAAGGGCATTATAAAAGTGAGGAGGACGAGTGCCAGGGGCCATCCTGGGGAACTTCGAGAAGAGCAGCTTTTCCCATCTGTGGGGTTGCTCTTCTGTTGGCTGGCAGGGATGTGTCCACCTGCCTGTGACAGGGCCAAAGATGAGCCATGGCAGCAATGGTGGGAGACAGGCTTCTCATTACCCAGAAAGGGATCTGCTCATAATTAGCCCAGTAATTTTTTTGGAAACTTTCATGGCCCTCCTACTCATCCTAATGCATTTTGCCATCCTTGTTATTTCTTCTCTGTGTTCAAGTTCTTCGAAGTAGTTTTAATTGCCATCAGGGTTGTTAGCTACATAAACCAACTGAGCGTGATGACTCAGACTCTTTAGCTGCCCACACACTTTTACAGCTATGAATTTAAACCAGAAAAATAATGTGAGGAAGAACAATGAAATAATTTTCAGCTACATTCTAGCATGCTTCCAGGACTGATAAAAATGAATATAAGAGATGAGCCTTGAAATTCACATGTGGCTTCTTTGCCTCAGAAACTACACAACAATCAGAGCAAAATGGCTCAGAGTCATAGGTCAGTTTTTCCTGGACGTAAACTCACTTTACTCGCAATGAAAAATAACACATCTTGTGGCTTTAATCCCTGAAAAACAACAAATCTTTCTAATTGTTTGCAGTGTTTTGCAATTATACAACCCTTGAACTTTATATGCACCAACCTTAAATGTCTTTTGCTCAGATTTTATGGAATAGACTAACACAAAGTTGGGAATATTTCTAAAACAATTTTTTTTTTTATAAATAAAGATGTGTAAAGTGTTACATTTTTATTCAACCCCGTTTACTGTGATCCTATTAAATAAAAAGAAAATACTCAACAGAGCCATACATTTAATTCAATCTCTGTGAAGGTTCAGTGGTCAGGAATCCACAGGGTTAAAGTAGGATAGATTATAAAAACAATATCAGACAATCTCACAATGCACTACTCACAGCATTATTCAAAAATTAAAGCACTATGACACAACTGCAAACCTACCAAGATGTGACTGTCTACTGAAACTAACAACCCAGGAAAAGAGAGCATTAATCAAAAAAACAGACAAGAATGGCAAGAAGCTGCAAAGATCCGCAGATATTTTTTCGTAGTGAAAAATGTGAAAGCCACATTTGTTTTACTCCTACTAACACACCACTTTGTGTTTCTCTTTCATATAAAATCCTGATAAAATACATACAGAGTGTGCTTGTAATGTGGAGCCATGTAGACGTTTCAAGGCATACAAAAACCTTCACCAGGCCCTGTAGTTAAACTTAGTCTGTGTGAATCATAGCAGCCCGAGTGGAAAGAGCAAAAACAGTGGAAAAATCCTGCAAGAAAATTAGACAAACCCTGTCATAACTCTGTTAAGCCTGCTGGGAAACTTCTCAATAATTTGAGGTTATAACATCTGTCCTGCCGTGTATTTGAAGTTTAATATTTTTGGTTTCCTGTGCTTTATTAGCTCCTCTGGAGTGTGATGCGGTGGGGGAGGAGAGGGTCTGTCTTTATTGCGTTTCTTCCTCCTCACAGTTTTACAGATGGAAGAAAAATCTTGCTTTGGTGTTGACTTCAAAAAGCTCTTGTTTACCATGTGATGCTCTCCTTGAAACTGTTATGTAGCCGCATTCGGAGAGCACATCGCCGCTCTCTAATTATCGCATCCGAATGTCATTCAGCATCAGGGAAAGCTCTGTAATGACTGCAAGGTTGTTTGGAGTCACACAATTATTGTCATATTATACTGCAAGCTTATCTGCGTCGGGATGCACTTCAGTTAATTTTATCTGTCTTAGAGTTGTTGTTCTCAATATCACAGGTCAGTCTACATTCACAGCCTGCAGCTGTTATTTACAATGCACTACATATGTGGAAAGAGTTCTACATTTTATTGCTGAATTAATATTTAGTTTCTTTTAACAATGCTATGGGCAAGAAGTAGCATTTTAAAGCTTTAAGCTGACAACACTAAACTGTATCCATATAGTCTTGAGAACCACTTGAAAGGCTGTTGTTATGAGTTTTGTTTTGCTGGTGGGAGGAAATAATAGACGTAGGTTTATTGTGAAGAATTTCTTGTTCCTGAAATAGTCTCTGCAAGCCAGTTGGCATAGGCTCCTCTCTCCCAGTGCATCGCCAGTAACACAGACACTAATATCAGGCTCTCATCAGACAGCTGTGACCCACAGACATGAACGCACCAAGTATTTGGCCAAAGCTGAACAGTCCATATTCTCAACTCTGCTAGTAAAGCTCCCCAAATCAAGAACATTTTCAAGATTTTATGTTTTTTGTTATTAAGCAAGGTGTCTTTGAATGATATGATTTTTTGAATGTTATAAATATTTCTTAAAAATATTTATAACATAATTGAAACTCAGATGGATATGTGAATCATGCATTAAATATGTACTAAAATACATATTTAATGCATGATTCACTGTGTAAAACATATTTTATGTCTTATTCAACCTGATTATACACCTCCATACTTCATCCCCCCCCCCCCAAAAAAAAACAAAGAAAAAAACACATTGTCTTTGTCTCTTTGTACAAAAAGGGACTGTCAAGAATCTGGCAATTAAAGACCAACTAGATAAAACTACTCTGGACTTTTGCAACTTGGTGCAATAAGATGTAAAATCTGGAGCATTTCAGGGTAATAATGACAGCAAAGAATGGTGTTAAGATGACACCATCATGTGAGGTGGATAATAAAAAGATTGTTACCAAGGAAACCACTCCGGCAGCCAAGTGTCAGCTATTAGACGATTGGCAGTTTTCAAAGCACATCCTTAAAGTCACTCCCAAGCAGTGGAAGTCAAAGAATAGCAAGGTTAAAGCAAATGTACACTTGATACCAGATATTTACATACATTGTATGGAAAAACATTGCTGATTCTTCTATGTTATGTCAAATAGGATTAACAAAATAATTTCTAATTGCTCTTGACCACTTGGAGATCAATTTGCTCCCAATTGATCTTGGAAGACTGCAAGCAGTCTTTTTTGCTAAATGTAAACGCTCTCTGCAAAGCACACAATCATCTACGTTGGTACATCTTCATTATCATTAATCCCAGAGTATTTTTTAAAGAAACGATGTAGTGCAATCAGGTTCTCCTGAGGAAGTATTGTGGCTGCTGCTTTGTGACTGAGAATAGGGGGGAAATACAGAATAACAAAATGTTTATCCTTTTTGTGAGGCACACCAGTCCCTCCTTCCACAAAATATTCTAAAATATCTAAATAACTTTATCTTGGTTAGCTTACTGTTTTTATAGAACTTTCATTCCTGTTGTAGCCAGTTTTAAAGATTAGGTTTATTCAGTATACATTTTTAATATTAGCAGTGTTAGAAAATGTTTATTTTTTGTGGCAATAGTGGTGTTTATATTAGACAGGAATGTGGAGAGAGCATCAGGGGAAAGACATGCAGCAAAGGTCCAGGAATTGAACCTCAGATGGACATGTGGATCTAACAGCTCTACTTCTATACCATGCGCCTTCATGTTGAAATATGTTTCTTTCTTCTTAAGATTTACATTGTTTATTCCAATTTTCTCTTTGTATGCAGGAGTCAAAACTATGCACTTGATATGTTTTTTTTGTTTCACATGTATTTCTGGGTCTCTGGTGAGCCTCACATGCACACCCTACTGCAGTTACAGTAGAAGACATCTATTGTTGCTACAGCAGAGCTCAAACTGACAGGGACCCCAGGGGCATACGGTGGACTCTCCACATTAAATGAAAAATAAAGACACATGACATATGAGTAAGGGACTTCCAGAAGTTGCATCTGTGTCTCAGTTTTCCATAGTGCTTCTGCAGAAATACTAACCTGGGATCCCATTTCCCTGATCTTACCATTAAGTTACCCAAATATGTTTTTTGGCCTAAAGCAAAGTGCAGTGGCTCATTTGTTCCTGTTATTGATGGACTATCAGTAACCTTTGCAGTTCCGCTGTGAGGACTCATTTTTAACTGTAGTATAGGTCTGATGAATGCTCGTTGGTGCTGAAAGTGGGGAAAAACAAGCTCTTTGTAAGGTATGTATTTTATTTTACATACCTTACAAAAGAAAACCATGTTTCTATCGTTTCAGCTAATTTTGTACACAAAGATGCTTGTTAGAGTCACTTTTTTTAAATTTAACAGACAGGAAAAAATATGATATGTCATTAATTATAAATTGCAGAATACATACTGAATATTGATTGTGTGTGCACTTTGTTGAATATCTGACTGTGGCAGAAGATTGTTAAAAATAACCTCGATGAGAGTCATTCCTGGGTGATCAAAATCAGAGAGAAAGGACTTTGTACAGGCTTTCATCTTGACTTATTGCTTCAGTAATCACTCTCTCTGTATTTAATATTGGTCTCCATATTTTAGCGGCTTCTCCCTGCATATAAAAGCAGGGACTCTGATATTGCTGAGAGACTCTGGCTGGACAAAGGGAACATTGCAGAGCGAGACTCATACAGCTTCACTAATGAACCTTCTGAGTAACGGAAGCAAAACAAGACATCAACTTTATAGACTGTGGCCATAATTACAATAATATAACATTCTGTTTTAATAAGGTCATTTTTATTATTTTTTAAAAGGTTTCCAAATGCAGTCTTTTTTGCTAAATGAAAACACTCTCTGCAACGCATACAATCATCTATGTTGGTACATCTTCATTATCATTAATTCCAGAGTATTTTTTTAAGAAACGATGTAGTGCAATCAGGTTCTCCTGAGCAAGTATTGTGGCTGCTGCTTTGCGACTGAGAATAGGGGGAAATACTGAATGAGGACAAACAGACGGCTGCTGTCACACACTTCAGTGCCATCCTGAAAGGTGTGCTGTCAGGCTTTTCCAGGAATATTCTGAGGGAGACCTTCCAGAAAAACCCAGCGAGAGAAAACTACCTTATGATGCAAATATGACTGCTTGACTGACAAAGAACTGCTCATAGTTTAACTCTCAATATATAGATAAATAAATAGATAGGAGAATTAAATTAATGAATCTTAGTGAGAATCTAAGTTTTAAAAATAGTTTTCATCTCTGGTTGTGATTTGATACAAGTCCTTACACAGTAATTACTGTATCACAACAACATTTATAATAATAACATATTACCTTCAAAAGTATCAACAGTGCAAGGAGATTAAAAGCAAGTAAAAAGTATTTTTATTTAATAATACATGCATATAATGAAATAAAATATGAAAAAAAAAATAACAAATATATGGAGCACAGATATAACTCAATTTAGAAGCATGGAACAGCCTGCTTATAAAAAATGTCTTTAAAGAGGTGTTAGAAGGATGAAATTGCATCTGTCAATATGATCCCTGTGGGGAGATTATTCCGGAGAGCTAGTGGGAAAAACAGATTCATAGCTGTAATTTACATACCTAAATACATCATATTTCTTCCATTTTCCCCCTTCAGGAGCTGGGAGCAGATCTGCTTTACTTGCAGTTTATTGTTTCAGTCACGTTTGGGGTCTGCAAACCTAGGCACTCATAAGGTTAATAATTCAGTTTTTGTTTAATTTAGAGCTTTGTTTTGTTTGTTTTAATTCTGGTGTAATGACATACAAAAGCATGGCTTTATGTCTGAAAGCTGGTCACATTAGTCATAAAGCTTAAGAGAATTATTTCATACTTATTTCACATTGACAGAACACCTTACTCAGGGTTCCATTGTCACAGGTACAGAAACTGACAGAAATATTAAATACAGACAATTTTGCTGTCACACTGGTGAAGATGCTTAAAATTTGCTAATATTAAAACACATCCCTTTGTATCAAGATAATTTTACATTACTTGTTTTAGAAAAATCAAACCTAAAACTTCAGTACATGCATTCAGTTTTAAATATGAAAACTATTAAAAAAAAACCTATTTATTCTTTTTTAAGTAATTTTAAAGCTATAAAAAATTGTTTTCAAATATCTTAAAAACTAATTTTAAGATATTTTGTAACAAGATCACAGGTCACAAAATTAATTTTAGCGCTTTGTGCTACTTGTTTTTGCGAGTAGGACAGCACTTAGTCTTCTCCTGTTACATGTCACAAGTTTGGCACATAGAGAGCCAGGTATCTTTGATAATTCCTCTTTGCTCAATCTCCCTATATTAACTAGAGTCCTTGCATTTCTTTTTGCTCTCTTCTCTTCTGCTCACGGCACATTTTTAAAAAAAATATGATTTTTAGCTCTGTAATCTGAGATGGCCATGGAAAACTGTTGCGTTTGTATCACTTGAACCATTTCTATAATTTCTACAATTCTTAATTTGACCATGTGTCTTAAGTTGACCATGTGTTTTGGAGTGTTATGTAACTAAAAGACTCCATTTACAATTTTCTGATGTCGTGAACTTGGTATTTACTTTACATCTGATGGTATTCATAATGAGTTCATGATCATTAAAAGTCTAACAAAGTTCTCAGGGTTTTTTTGAAGAGAAGTAGGCCCTCCATCGTACTAAACAGCTGGCATAAGGAGCTTTTCCGTCTATTTATCCTTTGTTCATGGCATCTAAAAAGTGTTTAATGGTTGCTATGGATACCATTTGACCCCCCAAGATTCTACTCTTTGCTTTTCCAGCACTGAGCTTTAGCGATGTTTTGTTTTCTACCATCCAACCATGTTCCTCCGTGTGCCTCATGGCAAGATAAAAATGGAGATGAGTAAAGGCTGGTAACCACAGAAACAGGTTGTATTGCTTGGAGTTCCTAAAAGCTGTGAATTATACACAATTTTTCCACAAATATAAAAATGTGTCAATTACTGGTACATGATCTTTAAAAGGTTTATTGTACCAATAATTATTTGTTCTCCAATTAAGTAAAGGTATAGTTTAAATGCTGTGATAAACAAAAAAATATCTAGTTAAAGGTTTTTCTAAGTCTTTGTAATCGGTACCCACAAATCTTTCAGTTGTGCTGCAGGTGAACAGATTAAAAAGAGCATAAAAAGGTAAGAAGATGAAGGAAAGTCTAACAAGGATGCATTTTTAAATAAGATAGAAACAAGAAAAAAAACATTAAAACATTAGACTGAAAAGTAGTGATAAGTGTAGTTCCACCAGGTTTTTGCTAATTGCTGCTGCCGCTAGTTTAAAGGACCTGAGTGGGCGAGGGGGTGCTCTGTGGGGTGGGAACTCGGCTGGAGACTGCAGCTCCAGGGTGGAGCTTTGGGTACACAGTGTATGTGTTTGATGAGGAAATGACGTTGTAACATGACATGCAGCTCAAAAAGTTGATTTTGCATAATTTACTTCAGTCAGATTTAAAAAATGGAAATAACAATAACATGTGACTGAGTCTCTCCAGAGACAAAAAATGGCACATCCTTCTCATGTTCGTCTGACTCAATATAGTTGCTAAAGTTCACATAATAAGCTGATGACATTTAAGGAGAGCTTCTTGGCAAATATATGACATCGCTGTTAATTTAAAATTAGTGGTCTGATTGACATTCCAGAATAGGTTGTTAAATAACAAGCGAAGGGAATTAATCATACACAAAAAAAGAGATTCTGCTGTAAATAGACTATAATGTGATGGCAGAATGAGTGAGCTAAATGGCACTCAGTGTGAGTGTAGACGCTTCCAATTAGATCCGTGGGGAAGCCTTGTTTGGAAAACCTCCAGGCATACAATGATGCTTGAGGGAGGAAGCAGCCATGTTGAAGCCCATGGGTTCTCACTAATCACTACTGTGTCTCCTGAGGTATGCTGCAGAATGACAAGTTTTTACTGACTCTCTGTCATGCCTCTACAATGCTCTGTGAGAAAGTAATTGCAGAGATTTCCTGTTTCAACCATGCATGACAATTATTTCAGCAGGTTCGTGTTTAACATGGATTGCACACTGAGATTTCAGAAAAGGATTTGCTATTCACCCTGGTGGCCATAGCACCAACAAACTCACAAGAAAATCAATATATTAGTCTGGGTAGAGGGATGTGAAGGTATTTCAAGATAACACCACTTGATTTGAAAAAACAAAAGCTGTATAGGAAAATGTACTCTCACAAAATTCTTATGTTGAACAGTTGCTTATATTAACACCCAATGAAGGCACTTTGTAATTCTGCGGCCTAGTTCAAAACTGACATCTGTTTTCTGACATAGAAAAAAGTTTGAGATAAAAAAAAAAAAACACTGCTGAATTTTAAAAGTGTAATACTCCAAATATAGTGTGCACACTGTTAAATGAACACTTTAATTAAAATTTTAAATTGAAACTTCTTGACTGAACACTTAGTACCAGTTGTAATGAATCCATCTGAAATAAAAAAACAGACATGATCTCATTTGCATCGTCTAGCTAAAGCCATAGTTTCTACAGAGCTTATGAAGAATCAAATGAATGGCATAGCACAAAGTGATCAGTGAGGAAAAGGCTACAAAGAAAACTCAACAGCACTATTTACATACATTGGCATAATAAAGACGGATGATTGGACAAAATATGGCACAAACGCGACATGACATAAATTGTGTGTTTCTACAAATGTGATGAAAAGTTAAGGAGGCTGCAGAGATGGCAACAGCAACACTCAATGAGCTGCAGGGCTTTTCAAAAAGTACTTGTTCTAAATTTGATAACAAAAGAAACAATAATAAATGTAGTAGAGAGTGCTACATGTATGCAATGTTAGCAGATACTGTAATTTGTTGTACTAAATAAGAAAAACCTGTTTTAAATGATTGAGTTATAATATTGTCTATTTTTTAATTTGTCTAGCAACTGTATTTGTCTACTAAACTTAGTAAATAAAGGTTTAAGAAATGATACATACATATTCATATAACACAGAAGCACTCTTTTCCACTAGAAATATTAAGTGAAATGTTTAAAGCCAAGCATTAGTCAACCTTCTCACTTTATTTTTACCCACATCAAAACCTTGTTGTAGGTACTGTTTAATGGATTTGCAAGGTAAAAACTAGGCCTACCAGAAAAAGGATTCCTGAGATACAGTTACTTGACAAAGTATTTATATGACCTGAGATTTTTGGTTACATTTCAATCACAAATGTTGATGTATTTTATTTGACTTCTATGTAATGACCTAAAACATAATCATTTTGACCTACTATCAAAATGGGATGTATGGCAAAACAAAAAAAAAAAAAAAAAAAGCAGGACAGGGAACCAGATTTTTCAAGGCAATGTATGTCAATACAGACATGTTCAGTATTAGGTACTATTGTTTTTATGTTTTTTTGTGATGTATGTAACAAGTCTCTCTTGTAAATCACACAATGAGTCTCAAGAGACTTTTCCTCTATAAAGGATTATATAATAAATGTTGTAAAAGTTGTAAAGAAAGCCATAAAAAATTATGTTCCACTTTTTCAGGTGGCCAACCTCCTCCGCCTGTTCCAAATTCCTCAGATCAGCTACGCCTCCACCAGTGCAAAGCTCAGTGACAAGTCTCGCTATGACTACTTCGCCCGCACTGTGCCCCCAGACTTCTACCAGGCCAAGGCCATGGCTGATATCCTGCAGCACTTCAACTGGACCTACGTGTCGACAGTAGCATCAGAGGGTGACTACGGCGAGACTGGCATCGATGCCTTCCAACAAGAGGCCCGCGAGAACCAAATCTGCATTGCCACTTCAGCCAAAGTGAGCCGCTCCATGAACCGGCAGGGCTATGAGAACGTGATCCGCTCTCTGAAGCAGAAGTCCAATGCTAAGGTGGTGATCCTGTTCACCCGCAGCGAGGACGCCCGTGAACTGCTGTCAGCTGCTGCTCGAATGAACACCTCATTTATCTGGGTGGCCAGTGATGGATGGGGAGCGCAAGAGAGTGTAGTGAGGGGCAGTGAGACTGCAGCAGATGGGGCTTTCACCATTGAACTGGCCTCCTACGCAATCAGAGAGTTTCAAGACTACTTCACAAAGCTGAACCCATTCACCAACACGAGGAACCCATGGTTTAAGGAGTTCTGGGAGCACCACTTTGCCTGCAGCCTTCAGGAGCTCAGCTGCAGTGAACGCAGCTTACGAGACAGAAAGTTTGAGGCGGAGTCCAAGATCATGTTTGTGGTGAACGCTGTGTATGCCATGGCCTACGCTCTGCATAACATGAGGCAAGCAGTATGCCCCAGCACATCTAAGGTCTGTGAGGCCATGAAACCAGGTAATGGAAAAAGGCTCTACAAAGAGTTCATCCTGAAGACCAGGTTTGAAGGTGAGCAAACTATTGACATCAAACACGTGCAAAATATTTTGGTCTAACATGGTAACATGCAAGAGTTGAACTGTAAGTAGTAAAATATTATTTAGATGAAAAGTATACCGTCACTTATTATGGACATGAATATGACTTTTCATATATTTTTATAAGTTTAATTCAGAAATAAAATCTTTTGTGTTATTGCATGCTTAAAAGTTGGCTCAGTGCCGGGAAAGCTACCAGTTGAAATGGGTACTGTCAGTTCTGATAATATCCAGACAGAATTATGGCAGAAGCTTGCCGATTGCCACAAAAAGTTTTGGTTCTCTGCAATTGTCAAAATGACTTTTATGCAACTATTTATGTAAGTTAGGATTGTGAATCACTGTTTTGTGGCCTGTCCGATTCATTTTAGATAGACAAAGCAATGTGCATGATATGAGTTGGTTCATCCATCTGAGTTTAAGGCCCAAAGTTTGACTTTTTTACACCTGCTCCATCAATCCACTAGCTTCTTGTATGCGTGCATCTGCATATCTAAGTTAACCTTAGCATCCCTGGTGGATGTATATGTTATATTAAAGACTGTAGACAGAGCTTTGACTCAGTATAAATGAGAGGAAAATTCAAACAGAAAACATGCAATATTATCAATTTTTCTGCAAATCATTGCAGTTTTTCCATTAGTCTTTCCAGTCTGCAGAAAACTCAAATGTCTCTTTAAATTAATCTTTTATACATCCTTATGATGAGTGCATGTAAAGTTCTATAATTGTTATAGCACATGTAATTAAATACAAATTTAATACATGTTATCTGATTCCAGCACTGTTGCCTTGCTGCAAGGAGGTCCTGGGTTCGATTCCCGGCCCGGGTTCTTTCTGCATGGAGCTTGCATGTTCTCCCGGTGCATGCGTGGGTTCTCTCCGGGCACTCAGGCTTCCTCCCACAGTCCAAAAACATGACTGTCAGGTTAATTGGTCTCTCTAAATTCTCCTAAGGAGTGTGAGTGTGTGTGTGCATGGTTGTTTGTCCTGTCTGTCTTCGTATTACCTTGCGACGGACTGGCACCCCTCATCTCGCCCGAAACATTCACTGGAGATAGGCACCAGCACCCCTCCTGACCCCACTAGGGACAAGGTGTAAAGAAAATGGATGGATGTATGGTTAACTGATTCTGTACACATGACACAATATCAACATAACAAATTAATAAAATAAAATTAACAAGATGAAAATAAAATGCAGAGACTCAAAGAATCTTCCTTTCAATGAACATTTATCACACCACAAAATAATAAAACAAAAACAAAATACGTCAATGTTATTGTATGCAGCACAGAAAACTTTACCGGAACTCACAAGAGACACACACAGAAACTCACAAAAAAAATAAATACAAATAAAGATAAGGCTACAAAGAGGCCAAACAAGTGTTGGATATACACTGAGTTCACACAGTCTGGGAGAGTCAGAAAGGTTTGAGTCGGGTAATGAATACAGATAGATTTTTATTGACATCAGTTCTGCGGGCAGCCTGCACCAGATCACCTGAAATATCCTTTTCCTCTACCATTAGAAGTTTCAAAACTTTGAGGAGTCAGGATTGTTCTATAGTTAAAAAGGATATTTTGAAAATGATTTCTTACAACGGCAATATCCCTTGTTCTACTGGGGGACTTCAACTCATATGTGGGCAATGACAGGGTTGTGGTTGATAGGAACAATCCCTCGATCTGAACTCGAGTGGTGTTCTGTTGTTGGACTTCTGTGCTTGTCATGGATTGTCCACAACAAAAACCATGTTGAGGCATAAGAGCGTCCATATGTGCACTTGGCACCAGGACATCCTAGGCCACAGTTTGATGATCAACTTTTTATTTGTGTCAAAGGATCTGCGGCCACATGTCTTGGACAGTCAGGTGAAGAGATGTGTGGAGCTATCCACTGATGATGAGTGAGTTGGCTCACTGGTGGTGAGTTGGCTCTGGTGGTCCACTATCCGGTGTCTCAGGAGGGGGAAGGAATACGGCACCAACACTGTTTATAGTGGGGATGGTGGGCTGCTGACCTCGACTCGGGACGCTGTGGGCCGGTGGGTAGAATACTTAGACGACCTCCTCAATCCCACCAGCATGGTTTCCATTGAGGAAGCAGAACCTGGGGACACCCTCTTAAGGGTGACCTCTCTTCAATAAGTTTAAAAACTTATTGAGGAGTTCTGGAGAGGAGGGTCCGTCGGATAGTCGAACTTCAGATTCAGGAGGAACAGTGTGGTTTTTGTCCCAGTCGTGGAACACTGGTCCAGCTCTACACCCTCAGCAGGGTCTTGGAGGGTGCATGGGAGTTCACCCAACCAGTCTACATGTATTTTATGAACTTGGAGAATGTGTTCGACTGTCCCTCGGGGAGCCCTGTGAGTGATTCTCCAGGAGTATAGGTTTTCAGGCCCTTTGATACGGGCTGTTCGGTCCCTGTAAGACCGGTGTCAGAGTCTGGTCCACATTGCCAGCAGTAAGTCGGGCTTGTTTCCAGTGAGAGTTAGACTCCACTAAGGCAGTCCTTTGTCACCAATTCTGTTCATTACCACATCATTTGCAAAAAGCAGCCTGTTGGCTTCATCAGGTCATGATCTACAAATTTCACTGGAGTGGTTCGCAGCCCAGTGTGAAGCGGCCGGGATGAGGATCAGTGCCTCCACATCCGAGGCCATGGTCTTGTGCTGGAAAAGGGTAGAGTGCCTTCTCTGGGTCGTGGAGGATGTCCTTCCCCAAGCTGCCCCAAGTGGAGGAGTTTATCTCGGGATCTTGTTCAGGTATGAGGAAAAAATGGAGCGGGAGATCAACAGATGGATTGACGCAGCGTTGGCAGTGAAGCGGGCACTGTACTAGTCTATTGTGGTGAAGAGAGAGCTGAGTCAAAAAAAACAAAGCTCTCGATTTACTGGTCGATCTACGTTCCTACCCTCATCTATGATCATGACCAAAAGAATGAGATCACGGATACTAGCAGCCAAAATTTGTTTTCTCTGTAGGGCGTCTGGGCTCCCCCTTAGAGATAGGGTGAGAAGCTCGGTCATCTGAGAGGAACTTGGAGTAGAGCTGCTGTTCCTTCACATCGAGAGGAGCCAGTTGAGGTGGCTCGGGCATCTGGTCATAATGCCTCCTGGACGCCTCAATGGTGAGGTCTTTCGGGCACATCCCATAGGGAGGAGGCCCTGGGAAAGACCCAGGACACGCTGGATTTTCTTGGTTGGTCTGGAAACACCTTGGGGTTCCCCTGGAGGAGCTAGCCCAAGTGGCTGGGGAGAGGGACGTTTGGGCGTCCCTACTTAGACTCCTACCCCCACAAACCGACTCCAGATAAGAATGCCTGCTCGGAAGCCGTCAACAAAATTCTGAACTTCAAAGCAAAATATGATTGAGGAATAAGGTGGATAAGTTATATCCTGCTGAGTATGATGAAACTCTTAATGCTGAAGCCTGATGAGAAAACTTTCCTTTTTGTGTTTACTGTAGCGGCAAAAGCAATAAGACATGCAGCCTCTGCTGGATTACTTTGTTTTTACAAATGAGCATTCCCAATGAGTGTGACATTCTATGTGACCAGAGTTTGAAAGTGAAAAGGCTTTAAAGAAAGAAGAAAGAGAAGGTGTCAGGAGTGGAGTCATAACAAATGGTCAAGTCATAGTCAGATCTAGACCAGATCTGCATTAGTGATTGTGATCACTTAAACAGATTAATTTCCCAAAACAGCTGTAGTATTTAAAAAAAAAGAATAATATTTAGTTGCAAAGTCAGTTGTACATAGAAATGCTATATTTAGCATTACTGTAAATAACTTTATGCATTGCTGTCTTTCTGCTTTCCACCAGCTCCTTTCAAACGCACTGACACAGAGAGCATCGTGCGCTTTGATTCTGTAGGCGACAGCATCAGTCGCTACAACATCTTTAACTACCACAAAGAAAAGGGCAAGTTTCTATATAAGAAAGTTGGCTACTGGGACCACATATTGATCCTGAACACCAGCGCAGTACCTTGGTTTGGCATGGCTCCTCCCACTTCCCAGTGCAGTGACCCATGCAAAAGGAATGAGGTGAAGAGCATGCAGCCTGGAGACATGTGCTGCTGGATATGTATTCCATGCCAGGCCTACCAGTACCTGCAGGATGAGTTCACCTGTGCTGACTGCGGCTTTGGTAGGTGGCCGTTGGCTAATTTGACCGGGTGTTATAATCTGCCTGAAGAGTACATCCACTGGGAAGATGCTTGGGCTATCGGGCCTGTTACAATCTCCTGTCTTGGCATACTGTGTACTCTGGCAGTTGTGGTCATTTTTGTTAAGAACAAGGACACCCCTGTAGTCAAAGCAAGTGGACGTGAGCTGTCCTACATCCTTTTGATGGGAGTTCTCATGTGCTACAGCATGACCTTCATCTATATTGCAAAACCTTCCACTGCTGTCTGCACATTGCGAAGACTTACCCTGGGGACCTCATTTGCTGTATGCTACTCTGCTTTGCTAACAAAGACCAACCGCATTGCTAGGATCTTCAGCAATGTGAGGGATGGAGCCCAGCGGCTGCGCTTCATCAGCCCGGCTTCCCAAGTGGCGATATGCTGTGCTCTCATCTCCTGCCAGCTGCTGGTGGCCCTTATCTGGCTCTTGGTTGAATTTCCCGGAATCCGGAAGGAAATTAGCGAAGACAGAAGAGACGTGGTCACCCTCAAGTGTAACAGCAAGGATAGCAGCATGCTCGTGTCACTCTCCTACAACTGCATCCTCATCATCCTCTGCACCGTCTACGCCTTCAAGACGAGGAAGTGTCCAGAAAACTTCAACGAGGCCAAGTTCATCGGGTTTACAATGTACACCACCTGCATCATCTGGCTGGCTTTCCAACCCATATTCTTTGTCACTGCCAGTGACTACAGGGTAATTATGCCTGCAATTATTTTTTTATATGCATGAATGAAGTATTTAAAATCTTTGCTTCACTGCAGTAAGCTGCGGTGAAAGGATCCCAAAAATATTTGTGCCTGATCTTTATGTGTTAATCTTTGAATCAGTAGAAGATTCATGTGCACATTGCATTTGATCTACAGCACACAGACTCCTGAGAGGTTTTCTTTTCATATCTACTTAATGATCCTTCAAGAGAAGAACAAAGAGTTTGTAGACAGATGTGCCATAAATATATCAGCAAGTTAATAAAACAATGATTTCTAACCTGATTAACTTAACTCCAGCATTCTTTAATTGTAAGCATAAACTTATCATAACTGTTAGGTTATGATAGTTGCTGAAAAGATGACATACAAGGCTCTGTACATTTATTGGCACCAATGGTATAGAAAAGGAACTTTTGATGTTCATTTTGGGTTTTATTGGAGGTCATCCCTGCTGATTATATTCATACTTTCATTGTTGCAAGGAGCTGGTGTCTGTCTCCACTGGTCACTTTAGGGTTCTGGCTATGAGTCTGGAAAGACGACTAAATGATCAAAAGTTTAGCATTAATTGATCAATGTTTTAAATATTTAAATGTGTGTAGGATGCACAAGATGATTGTTATTGATTGGTTTGTGATTGTTTATTAAATTACCATAATGTAATGATGATACATTATGATGTCATCATAATGTACACTGTAATGGCTATTACAGTGGCCATTACAGTGCTCCAAATCCGGTGATGGGTTAACTTTTGACTACATCATGCAAAACGGCAATATACAAATTATTTAAATATTCATTCTGAATCTACATGATATTTTGCAGCTGCTCACAAACTAGGCACCTTAAAGTAAGTCATAATAAAAACAGCGTACATTAGGGTGTAAAAATGACAGAGCATATGAGCAGAGTGCTGAAGCCTTATTGACCCATGGCTGCTGCTGCAGTGTTTTGGTCAAGGTGTGTATCCAGGCCTTTGTTGTGCAAACAGGATGGGAGGGAACGTTGGGGGTGGCTTCGAGATCACACAAGCCGTCTGTCATTATGGGAAGTCTCAGCCTTTTCATGTCAGTCATAATAAAATCATCAACCAACATGAAAACCAATAGACACCTGATGCCATCTGAACATTTTCCAAGATACAGCTTCAGCAAAATATTAATGGACTAAAGGAGACATATGAAATTCAGCAAAGAACTTAAGACTCTTTTATAACAACAATAATGGTCCTAATTAACTAGTCTCAGTTTGGAGTTAGGTAGCTTGGAAATGTTTAGGCCTTGTTGCTCCCTGAATGACAATGAACTTAAATTTACCAGACAAGATTCACATCTTCTTATGAAAGCAACCTGGAGGTGTGAATTATTCAAATCTATTTTTTTCTGTGCATTTCTGTTATGATTCACAATAATCACTGCAGCTGTAATAAGCTCCTGGGGTGTGTAAACCAAGTAATTAAATATTCACATATTTTCTGTTAAATTGTCTCAGGGATTAGTTTTGCAAATAAGAAAATATTATTTTCAAAAATTAAACAACATGTAAAGCTATAAATAAGCTGCTTTCTAAATCAAATGCATATACCTCATAGAAGTGATTTACTGTCTGAATTTTTGCATATCTTGTCTCCATAAACTTCAATGTATTTAATGTAGATTTCTTTGTGATTAAACCAAAACTAAGCAATATGTAATAATGAAGTAGAATTACAAGGAAACTTGGTTTTTAGAGTTTCTTACGAATATAAGTTCTCAAACTTTTATACCACTAAATAAATTCTACAGCTGCCTATTGCATTCAGAATGAACGTGATTACTAACTGGAGTCCTACCTGTGTAATTTGACCTCTGTATAAATTTGGTTATTCTGTGAAGGACTTGAAGATTTGCTATAGAATATTGGTGAAAAACAGAATAATGAAGACCAGAAGACAAGAGATCAAATGGAGGAGTGATGCACAGATTGCCACTGTTAAAGAAATCCATCAGAAATCTATTGAAATGGGAATTACCACGCAGGTTTCACACATTCAGCTATCAAAATATGAGTTAACTTTTAAAAGCAAAACTTTCACAACACAAAGAGATTAGGAGCAGCAGACAAAGTGGTTTGTTTGACTGACCATCCCAATGGCACTCCTGCTAATTGACTTTGGAAGTGAAAATCTGTGACGTTTTTCCAAACTTCAGCAGTGCCTTTGTTGTGTCTGTGTGTTTGGGGAGGATTTTCACTTCACGCTGTGGTTCTGCAAATAGAAGTTCCTGGACTGCAGGGGTAACCAGTGGGGTGGGAAGAGATGGAGCTCAGGAAGATGACCCCAGCAGTCAGCTCACATTAGCAGCTGAAATATGACTAACAAAGCAACAGACTGTCTGGGAAAGCCAGCTGTGCTTATCTCGTAATCTTCTTCTTGCCCTCATATTCATGTGCATACAAATCCATGATTAGAATTGCTAACATACATAGCTGAAGACCTCATACTCATTCAGAATTGGAAATGGAAATGCAATGCATAATTGAGGATCATTAACTAGTCGACATATAGGGCATGGTAGATTTTCATTTGACTGGTAAAATAAGTCAAGTTTTAGTAGAAGTATTTGAGTTTTAACTGAAAACCAGATGTCCCAAATGGTTGTTGCAGAGGCATCTTCTGGTAGTAACCTAATTGGCTTATCCATATGTTCTCAATGAATATCCTTTCGACACTCAGGTCATGTTTGGTTTTACAAATGATTCTTGGAAGTGAACAGATTGCTTGAATTCCTTTGGGGAAGGTATCAAAGGGGTGAAAAGCAGATCTAGGGATTGGATTAAAGGTTTGTGAGCAACCGGAGCAGGAAATAAAAGTTACAAGTGAACAGATTTGATCAAAGGCCTGTGTGCTGTGTGTGTGTGTGTGTGTGTGTGTGTGAGGAGCGCTGCCTTTGAACAAACTTTACCAGTGCTTTTGAAGACAGATTGCAGGTTGATGTTTCTCACACTGTGTCCCCTTTCTGTGTAGGTCCAGACCACCACTATGTGCATTTCTGTCAGCCTGAGCGGCTCAGTGGTTCTTGGCTGCCTGTTTTTCCCTAAAGTCCACATCATCCTGTTCCAACCCCAGAAAAACGTGGCCACACTCAGACAACGCCGCAGTACCTGCGTATCTGCAGCTACCGTTTCCCACGTCCCAAGAGGTACAAACACAAAGCACACTGAATAAGATAACACATGAAAACAGAACCAATTCAAATAAACATAGAAAAAGATGTCAACAATTCAATTCAGCTTTTTCACAATCCTGTTCAATTGAGCAACAAAGGAAGCAGTTGAATTATTGAATCAGTTCAATGGCAAAGTAACTTCTGATTTGCGGGGATTTCCTGCATGCTTATTTGTACAATAAAACAAAAATAACAGCGTGAGGAGTCTTTTTGAAGAATGCATTCAAATTCAGAATTTAGAGGATCCAGATGTATTCATTGTTAATTGCTTGGACACTTTAATTTGGAACATGCATACAATAGAAAAAGTATGATACCTAATATCTGAAAGGAAGTCGCATCCAGTGAAAGAAAAGCTTATCTCAGCACAACATAAACATTCAGAGTGGAAAAACTTCACCAATATCAGCATTTAAAACTCATTATGTGGCACCTCATTTGTGAAATGTGTGGACAAACAATAATGGCTTTCCATCCAACAAGCAGAGATTTAAAAAAAAAAAAGAAAAAAAAGGCAGTGATCCCAGCCAGTCAGTGAGCTGAGAAATTACCCAGCAGATTACAAAAGAGAGATATAGTGTTTTAATTAGTCAGTTTTACGGGTTTCTGGGTGGCATGTGGGCTCTGTTCATCCAGCTCAGCGCAGCTTTCTGTGTTTATGGTCTGTAACGTTAAAAGCAACTTTATGGTCATTAAAGTTAGTTTTAAAACCAGAATAATCAGAATAACTGATAGATTATGGTGCAGGACAGTACAAGTTATTTGAGGTGGTAAAAAACAAACGTGACTGTAATTCAAGAAAATGAAATTTCTTACTATAAGTTTGTACTGGCGGTGCTGTTTAGGTTTGGAAGGAAACAGCAAATATTTACCAAAGGCTGAACAGCACTGCATAGCAAACCCTTTGATTTTGTTGTAACAACACATTTCAGTGTGGTTCTTTGTAAATTAGTGAAGTGGAAAGAAAATGAGTTTTCCATAATTTCCATAAGTTTCTTTTGAAAGTACACCTTTCAAAAGAAACTTCTGAAAGGTGCACTGTGCATTTGTATTCAGCCCACTTTACTCCAACACCCCTGAATTGAATCCACTGTTACCAACTGTTTACAGAAGTAACATGGTGTGTAGTTTGTAAACTAATCTCACTATAAATATAAATATATAATTCTGTATATAAACTAAACTGACAGGCCAAGCAATGATAGTATTAAACAGAGAATCAGTGGAAATGTCCCTGGTGACTCTGGAGGAGCTGCAAAGATCCACACAAGATTGGGAAGAAGAAGAAGAAAGCAATTGAACAAAGGCTAATTGACGTCCTTTTTTCTCTTAAACCCTTTCACATTTTGTCATGTTACAATTTTCAAACTACAATGTATTTTACTGGGATTTTACAAGACTGACCAGCATAAAATGCATACCTTTGAATTTGGATGAAAATTATACACAATTTTCAAAGTTTTCTTAAATGAAAACATTAAAAAAATGTATATGCATTTTTATTCAGGCACCCTGAGTCAACACTATGTTACAAGTCTTTTGGGGTATATTTTTAAGGTCTTACCAAAAGTTAGGGACAAACTTTGACTGGAGCATTTTAACAAAAATATATTTTGATCTAAGCAATTCCATTATACTTCTGGCTGTATTTATAGGGCCCTTTCAAACTGGCAAACTTTGTAAGGGCCCTATACAAAAATGAGGGCTTTCTAATGAGACTCTACTTTTACTAATCTTTTTTCCTCCAATTTAAGTGAGACTATCAGAATTGAAAATATTGATTTGTCTTTAGTAAAATAGCTTTGCTTTCATGTATACCAAACCTTATCAAATCCAAGGGGTCAAAAGTATTTGTTAACAGAGTGGCTTCGCTTTTCATTTTCACATGGATCTATTGTTTTACAGGTTTACCTGGCCAAGTTGGATTTTAGCTACATTATATGAAGGTGGATATATTAACCAGTTATCAGTACTTTATAATTTATACTTTGGCCATAATATTCTCTCTATTAAAAAGACAAAAATCATCCTAAAGCCTAACAGCTTTCGAATAATACCTCATGCCCATTTCCATCCTGTTACTCACAGCTTTTTTCTCTGGTTCAAAGTCTCGCTTCTCATCAGTAAAATAGAGAGGAAAACCAAACATGCAGCCTGGCTAACATCACTACTTCTATTCTCTCAGAATCAACTTCCAACTACGTGCCAGCAGTCTGTAACGGCCGCGAGGTGGTGGACTCTACAACATCCTCTTTGTGAAAACGTTCCTCTGAAAGCCCAAGAAACCATCCCCTGCATCAGCCGTCCTTCCATCAAACATGGTCCTAAATATGACAGGAGCCCTCTCCCTTCCCTTGACACCTCACATGTTGCAGAGAGATAACAGGGTAGAACGACTGGCAGCAACGAGAGCAACTCTAACTGTGAAAGCTAAAAGATGTTCAAGCTTCCGAGCCGTATGTAACAACTGTAAAGCCTTTTTTGTATAGATTTTAAATGCTGTGATCTCCTTTGGTTTACAGATAGATGTGATTACCTGCACCGTGCCTTGTCTTTAAAGAGTCTTATTGTGAAATGGGTGGTTGTGAAGCAATAGTGTAATACAACATGCTGTTCTTATCTAGTCCTAACAGTGTTGTGAATATATCCAAATGTTTTAGACATTGTCAAAAAAAAAGATGCTTTGAAGTGAATTTAGCCCTTCTGTTAAAAAAAATGTAACTAACCATAGTGAATGATGAAAAATAGACACTATAAAGGACATGTGTTACTGTAGACTAGATTAAAAGTGTGTTTTCTTGTAATTAATGTAAATAAGATGTTTTTTAAATTAAAACTCAATTTTACTCGAAGCCAGCTTTGATACGTAGTCTTTTCTCATTTTGTTGGAACGTTTTTCTTACCTTTTTTTCACAAAAACAAATGGGTGTAATGAATGCTGCAATATTATTAATAAAAAGTTGGATTTTTGTGTATTTAGCTAAAACATTAATATATAACTACATTTAATAGTGCTTCAAACTAGTTGTAACAATTTATATTCAACCCTAAGTAAATTTAAATTTAATGTGTTTCCAGCTTAATTAATAACGGGCTTATTAACAAATTTTCAGGTGTATCTGCAGTGTTTATGCAAGTCACATTGAGGTAATTTTAAGACTTTTGGATAGTTAGAATTTAAATTAAGACAAACATAAATTACAGTAGAATATATTTACTCAAAGATCTTAAATACTTGAGCTAAATGTAGCTTCACATACATGTGATTTTCATCTCTTGCATATAAGGTAGCCTAGGTACTAACCTATATTGCATAGTACAAAGCCTTACTGTATTTACTGATGCCAGGTTTCAACAGCTTTAGAAATTTCAGTATTTAGGCTAATATACTCATCTCCAACAGCTAGTAGTAGGTGAAGTAATATGAAATCTTTGCTATTAAATTAAAGTACAATAAGTCATTTTCGCCAGTCTTTTACGAGGTCATACAAAGGGCTGAATGTCTGATATTTTGCTGCCCTTCATTAGGCCTTACAGTTACTGCTGTTCAAAAATAATCACAGAAAAACTAAAAAGTTTCATTTGTGTTTCAATGAACACAAATGCCTTGGGATAATTTTATATTATGTTCCAAATGAAAACATAAACTAAATGTGTTGCCACTCAGAAAGAGACAAAAAAAATATAAGACTAAATAACCGGTTCCAGATTTTTCCTCACATCCTCAAAACGTTACTGCATAAACAAATTAGTAGCTGTTAAACCACTTCTTTTTTTTAACTTCTCTGCATGTTTTCACAGAGTCAACATGTTTTTGCACATAAAGACGTATTCCAATCCATGCTTCCTCTGCATTTCTTTGTCTCAGAAATTACTTGGCTGAAGGCCTGATGACTAGGCTGGCCACTCCATAAGGTTAAACTTGGTGTGTTTTAGGATTACTGCCTTGTTTCAATGCCATTTTTTTCAGCATGAAGCAACATTTCTTCAAGTTTGAGTGTCTTCAAACTGGTTCTTCATTCCTGGTATAAAATCAAATAATATGAGAAGCACTCCCATACATAATGCCCAAGCCGCCATGCTTCACAGTGGTGGACATATTCTGATTCTAAAGAATCTCATCTTCATTTACCCTCAATATCATGAATGTTTTTTCATCAGTAAATTCTAACCTCATGTTTTTCTAACACTATTTCTTTGTGGGCACTCTTGGCCAATATTTTGGTTTCAGATAAGCATCTTCCCATTGTTGCATTACCTAAAGGCTTTGGGTAACGTAACCTACGTCCTACAGTTACCTTTGGGCCAAAGGTAACTAGATTTTCTTAGATGACTCTGGAGCTGATCACTGACTGAATCTGACATTTTGGATATTCTTTGATCTTTTTAAAATGTAGTTTTTGTCCAGGTTCTCGTAGTTATGACATCTGATAAAATTATCTACCAATTTGAAGCATTTGAGATGAACTTCTGCACTGTAACAGATTTTTGATGAGGAATTCATTATAACCTGCATGTACAACCAGCTGACTTCCTCCTTCAGTTAAAAACGATGATCAATCAAGTCAGCGATGCTTTGCCAATATTTTGAACAGTAGTTTAGCTAATTAAAGACTTTTTGAAACCATTAAGGTTCTTTAAATGTATTAAGAGGAAACGGCATTTGTCTGACTTCCTGCTTGGTTCATCACCACAGCTTTGAGGTACCTTTTATTGTCATTCAGTGGAGGAATTCAGAAAATTTTAAATATAAGAATCAAAAGGCAGCTCATCTTTAGGGGGCTTGTCTGGCACAAACAGCACCATCAGTGTCATGTCTAAGAGCAGAAACTCCTCTGCACAATGGAGATTGACATTTACATAAACACCACCTAAAAGTCCAGCTCCAAGTCTTCAGTGAATACTCTCCAGGTAACAAATCTGCAAGAACCTGAAAACACTTTTACTAAATACAAATTAAGGATTTTGTGTTTTACACAAATATAGTAAAACACATTTGTTTTACTAAACAAATGTTTACATCACCTGACATTTATGTCAGTTAAACATCTGACACTAATGTCAGATGTTTAACTTCTTTGTCTATCGGTGTGAAGTTGATAGAATTGCAATAAGAACTTAAAATGCTCCCCATCAACAAAGAATCTGGGAAGTTGAGATCATGTTAATGTTTAGTTCTCTGAATAACCTGTACAGAGGCAGCTACCATGGATGGAAATGCAAAGACTCCTACAACGCAGCCTCTTCACACCTTTCATCCATCCCGTCGCAGTCGAACTCACCCACAAGGCTGTGATTCTTTCACAGAACATGAAGCTGCACTTCCATTAAAACAGCTACTGAAAAACTTAGTGGCTAAATAAATACCCTTCAGGTTTTTCAAACTGCTTAAAAGTAAAGAAGACAAAGGAATTTACTGTAGGTTTTAAACATTTAATTTACAAAAAAAGATCTTTATTCTGTCTGTTTTGCTTCTTCTGAATTTGATGGTTTTCTTTTCAGAGGAATTATATAAATCCCATTTTTGGCTTCTTTCAATCTCCACCATCGTCCCAATCTGTACACAAAACAAAAGTCCACATACAAGTTACAAGATATTATTTTTCACCAAACTAGTGAAGAGCTGAAACATTCAGAGTGTTTCACAGTCAGACTAATCAGGTTAAAATGTTTCTCCTCTTATTTTTTACTATAAAATCTTTTTTTGTTGTTGTTTAAATAAGTTTGGTGCATTTCTGTTACAAGAGTGGTCCAACACTGCCATCTAGAGAATATGCACAGACTAAGTATGCTTCTGAGTTGAAGTCATAGATTTTGCAAGGGCAACATAAACATTAGTTTGGTACCTGTGCTCCTGTCCAACTCCAGCCACCAAGAACTGCCCAGAGCTCGAAAACTTCAGACTGTTGATGAAACCAGACTAAACCATGGAAAAAAGGAGGACAGAAAACACATTCAGCAAGACTAATTGAACCCAAAAGTGAGTTGTAATTCCCATTGAAAAATATTTTACTGATCCCAGAGGGAATTTAAACATATGTTAGTTTCAATCTGTACATATACTCATGGAAAAGGTAATCTAAGCATTTGTGTTTATACAACTACAGAAGTCCATACTTTGTAGTAACAAGTGTGCTGGACTGTTTATGTAGGTGGATGTGCAGCGGTCAATTGTCCAGTCAAATTGAAGGATTAAAAATGATGAGGTGTGGGGGGGTGGAAGTTGGTGGTTCACAGTTGTAGCTGAGCTTAGAATACCATGTTTACATTTATGATAAAACTATTTTAAAAATAATAACTTCAAAATAGGAGCAAGTTAACCATCTTACCACTGGTACGCTAAAGAGAAGCTCCAGGCCACGGTAGTTCTGGCCACATTTCCACACATTCAACTGGGAGTTGTGAGAACCTGCAGAGGAAACAGACCCAGTTTTAATCTAGGAAACCCCATAAGAACCAAACACATTATTTAAGTCCATATAAAATTTTAACACCCTAATATAATCAGTTCCTTAAGAAATGATCACATATGGACATCTATGTCTTATTTATCCCAGTAGAAGAAAGTGATTTAACTTCAGGTAAATACAAAAAAATCTCTGCGTTCTCTCTAGCAAACTTGAATCAGCTTTTCATGTTTTTCTCCGAGGGCAAATGTTTTCACGTCGCACGCCTCCCATTAAACATGTCATTGTACAGACATGCCCCTCCATGTTAACAGCAGTGAGAAGCTGCCGTAAGTATTTGATATAATGTTGGGTTTCTGAAGACTTCTAACATTTTGCAGTCTGCTATTGGGGTGAATTTGCTCCAACCTGGGCATGTTGACAGTTTTTTGAATGTCTTTCATTTTCAGACAGCTTTCTGTACAGCTCAAGACTTCTTTAAAAGTCTTACCACTCTGAACCAGCTGCAACCTTCTTTTTGAAGGACTCAAGAGATGTTTTAGTTTGGTCTCACCCTCATTTCAACACTTTGAAGCACACAAGTTAAATGTTTGAGGTCTAGATGGGTAAATATCCTTAATGATGCTTATTAATGATGCTCTTCTTGTGTGCAACACTCTTTAATTACCTAAATTTGGGGTATTAGAAATATTAATATTAAATATCCTCGTGTATATGGTCTAATGCCTGGTGGACAGCATCTTGTTGAGTTATTAAAAAGCCCGTGAAGAGGACTCTCACAGCCAGTGGCACCTGAGGCTACAGTATCCGAATTGTGAAGCGCTGCCACCGAGGACACCCAATGAGGCTGCTCCAGCCCCGGATCGCCATGGCAGCCGTGAGCCTGCTTCACCGTGCGGAGAGGCTTCTTCTTGTTGACACTCCAAAGAGACACTGAGCTGAGGTTGTTGAGAAAATAAAAAGAAGGCATAAAAGAGAAATAAATGATCCTGGTAAATTACTAACATAATGGGTGGATGGACAAATGAGTGACCGTGAATGTGAAAATAAAATCTCTTACCCGTCATCTGCTCCTGTTATCATGTGCTCCTCATTTATGAGCTGGACACAATCAATCGAACCTCTAAAGGACAAACGGAGGAAGACAATAACATAATTACCGTGTGTCCTTTTATAGATACAAACAAAGACAGTAAAATTATCAACATGTATTTACATGGGTATAAAAAGCTACTTTTTGTATCGTTGTATTGCATTATTCAGTAAAAGTCTCACACGTTAGTGAGATCCTGTTACCCAACAGTAAAAATTTAAAAATCATCTACGTATTTTATCATCTTACGTTTCAATCTATTTTAAATTGTTTTGTCAGCATCCTTTTATTTGACCTAACTTTGCTTAAAGCAACAGACACATTTTGTTTTTGCTGTGTTGGCAGCTCCTTCTTCCAGGCCGTAGTTTAAGTGATGTGAGCACATTTCTAAATTGCTGATGATGTGCGTTCTGGTACAACAGTAATGAAATGTTTATTGCTTGTTTCATAATTGATGACTGTATGAAGTTTTTATGGTATAAAGCACTTAGAATTTCCTTGTTGCTGAAATGTGGTATAGAAATAATCTTGACAAACAGAAGGCAAAGCTTATTTAAAATATATATGTATATTAATAAATAAACGTTACTGTTTCAAATTGAAAAACATTTCACTTTCTCCTTCTGTTGTGGGCAATTTCTGTTATCAGGCTGAGAACAGGATGTCACACTCTGCTGAGTTTTTGCACAATAAATTCACAAAGATGGTTTTTCTGTCTCACTTTTCCTGTCACAACTCTACCAGCCACATACATCTGTATGCAGTAGCATAGGAAAGCTGAAAAGAGTGGAGCTGTGTTTTAGCCTTTTGAGGTTTCAACCTCTGTTTGTTATTGAACAAGATGGATTTTAAAAACTCAGGAGCTTCAAAGTCTAAGACTGAAGGTAAAGATCTACGTTCTCTAGAAAATTCACCAGGTTCCTGTCCCAGCAATATAAACCTAATTTATATAAGATGCTTAAATGTAGCCAATTAAATGTGAACTCCAGAATTATGTTAAGTTTGTTTGCTCTCACAGATGCATCATGATGTCGCATTGGCTCCTAATTTCATCAAATATTGTAAAAAATATACTATTTAATATTGGTCTTAAATCTTATAGGACAAATCACAATCATCTTAAAAACCATTTATAATAACATCGGCCACACACTTTTGATCAGTGCGTTCCTAATTGTTACGTTTGGTGTGATTGCCACCTACTGGTCCACAATAGTTATTTCAACGGTTGATGGGATTTTTTTATGCTTCTCTAGAATTCAAGAGGAAACCGATATGTAAAGCAGTGCAGCCAAGGCCACAGTTTGTACTTCTCTTGCTTTACAAATAAAAACTAGTTTGTCAAAAGATTTCTGCTGTGATTTACAGCAGCGTTAGTTTCTGTGCTTCACTGGACTACACTATATTTGAAGTGTAGGAGAGGTGAGACAACAAAGGCTTCCTATTATTTGCACTGTCAAAAACAAAATAGAGTTTTAAGCTCATGCAATATATGTGAAACTTACACTGCACTATAGTAAGCAATAAATTTCAATCAGTTAGTGCACTACAGATTGACAAAAAACAAGTTTAGGTCAGAGAGCTACAGAAACCCACTCATGTCCGTGGAACACCAGCTGCGACTCCTCTGCTATCTTCCACACTCTGAGGGTGCCGTCTCGCCCACCTGCAGTGACGCAGCGCTCACGGCTCAGACTGTCCAGTCCGGTGATCACATCCTGATGTCCGAACCTGCAAACGCAACAGTATTAGACTAAAACATAAGAGACAAAAAAAAAAAAAAGAAGTGCTATAAAGGATTACTTTTCTGCCGAGCGACTTACAGAGTTTCCACATATGCGTTCTCGTCTACATTCCACACCTTGACTGAGCGGTCGTGAGAGGCGCTGTACAGATCATGAGTTCCCTTCCTGAATGAAAGACCCTGAGAACCAAACAGAAATATATTCATCTCTGCAACAACAAATTACATTTTATGAGGGAGAAGCTCTATAAAGTTTTAGATAAAAAGAAGGAGAACGTACCGACACCGGGCCTTTGTGTCCTGTAAATTTATACAGATGTTTACATGTTTCTCCCTCCCAAATCATTATCAGATTGTTCATGTCTCCTGTGGCCTGAAGAGGTTTGAAGATGTCACTGTTACTTTTAAGGTGGCAATTTTACAACAGAGATGTGATATAGACGTTTCCATAACAAAATCAGGAATCAACAGAAAACAAAAGACTTTTTCTCACCAGATATTTCCCATCTGATGATATGGCCATACACAGGATGTGAGCTGTGTGTCCAACATGGCGATCTTCTGTACCTTTTCTTCCACCATGTATTGTATGGAGCTTCTTCCCATTTTCAACATCCCCTGAAAATATCATTTTGCAAGGTTTATTAACAGATTTACAGCCCAGTTTTCATCAGTGTAGTTAAAATACGTAACCAAATACTAACATTTAATTATGGAGCAGTCTTTGGCAGCTGAGAAGATACATCTGTCATCAGGAGTTATAACCAGACACGTAATCGGTAGTTTGTGACCTCTTAGCACTCTGATCTCTGAAGCATCTGGTGGCATCAACTAAACAAAAAGAAAAAAAAGAAAATTAAATATATTATTTAAGGACCTTAGATATGTGGAGGTATGGAATGGAAAAACATTTCCACACTTACGTCTTTGGCTATAAGACGTTGGAGCTTCCCCTTCTGTTCAAGCTGAAATAAAATGAGAAACGGTAAGAGGAACACAGAGGAGTTCAGCAAGAAAATATCTACTACTCAGCTGTTATGAGACTTTACAGAGTTTGTACATGTTTTCATGTCAAAAGACCATATTTTTGGCCTATACAACTACTCTACTAAACAGAGGGTTAAATATACTTGCTAGAATAGTGGAAAGTACTTCTAGTGACTGTATCTACTGTATGTTCACCTGACCTCCAAATGGCAAACAGTCTCAGCAGATAGGAAATAAAACATTAGAACAATAAAGCTGGTGTACAAACTAGAAGTCTCACCAGACAAGATGTGTATTTTTGGTTAAAATGTGTTTGTTCATCTTTCTGTGGGTCTTCAGAAATTCCTAATATGCACAACCAGAAGACACTTCTTACCACTTCTTCTTGAAGCCGTCCAGCTATCAGATCTGCCTCAAATGACTCATCTTCAGCTTTCTTTTCCTCTATGAAGAACAAATAATAAGCTTTGCTATTAACATAGCAAAGCTGCAGTTTACTAATATACAATAATGTACACAAGCCTACCTTCTTCTTTTAGTTGTTCAAGGTAAAGTTTAGCTAATCTGAGCTTCTTCTCCTGTGGAGTTTCCTCAAACTCAATCTCCTCTTTGGCCTGCCTTTTCTTGGACATGTTAGGGCTGCAGAGAAAAAACAAGATAAACACACATCCTGAATCACAGTGAATCACTTGTTCTTAGGCATTTTTATTTACCCTTATTAGAAGATCAGAATTTGATTATGTGTATCTTGCATATTTTCATATTGTTACCACAACAATCTGTGTATTTTTAGAAATGTTGTGTATTAGATCGATACAAATTAGAGCACAATTGTAAAGTGGAAAGAGAACAAACTTTCACTGTAATTTCAGTCTTTTGTGGAATATGTTTTATGAGTTTTTCACATCTGGAGACCAACATTGTTCCCATTCCTCTTCCTGTTGATTAGATGGAGATTTCCATGCCACTATTCATTTAGGTCTGGACTTCGACTGGGGCATTCTAACACATGAATGTTGTGGTGGTTTATGCCGAATCACTGTAGCTCTGGCAGTGTTTTTCGAATGGTTGTCCTGCTGGAAGGTGAACCTCAGCTCCAGTCTTTTACAGGCCCTAATTTTTTGTTCCAGACTTGACCTGTATTCAACTCCATCCATTCTGTCCATCAACTCAGATCAGCTCGCCTGTTGCTGCTGAAGAAAAATATATTGCCACCTTTGTGTTCAGGTTGATTTATGGTGTTATTTTTCCACAAACAATGTTTTGCACTTGAGCCAAGAAGCTACATATATTTGGAATCAGCATCTTCATCTGTGTTCCTTACAGGAATTCTCGTGGCGTACCTTTCATAAAGACCATATGTATTGAGTACATAAATAATGGTTGTCATGTGAACAGATTTTGCCGCTTCGACTGTGAATCTCTGCAATTGTAAATTAAGCCTGCACATTTATCCTAATCATAATCACTGTATGCAAGACCTGTTTGGACTTCAATAAATCATCAACAAGCAATTTAGGTAGCATGGATTCAGGAGACCTGACCCAGGAACATGTTTTGTGACAAACTACAATTTACATTTTACTTTTTCAGTAAAACCTTTCTTTTCTTTTCTTTTTTTTACTTTGTTGGACTTTTTCCAGGTTTTTTTTAATTAACCCAAAGCAGCAAAATATTAATACTGTTTAATAGTCTGTCTATTAATCACACCACATATTGTTACTGTAACAATCACGAACACCGCATTGCATGTTCTCCTAATATTGTGTAACCCTTGTATTCATATTTCAAAACTTAAAAAAAGACACTAGAATGAAACAGGTGCAGATTCTATCAAAAAATGTGAAAACATATTTTAGTTTAAGAATATAGCTGTAAAGTTTGCGATGGAAAGTATGCTAAGTGATTGCTTTGATGTTTCAAAGTAGAACTTTTACAAGATGAGTAATAGGACAATTAGAAGTTAGTTAAGATATAATTTTAGTGATCATAATCCCTAAAAACTAAGTTTATCAAACTTTAAGTTACAGAATGTTATGAGATTATTTTTGGATGACAACTCCTTCAAGGTTTTAGTGTATTCTGAGGAGCATAATCACCTCAGAGATTCAGATTTCAAATAGCTATTTTCATTTTTACCATACACGCATAATTTTTGTATTTAATTAAATTTTGTCATAACATATAACTCTTTTGAAAACGTTGTAAACACACTATTTATTTCTGTTAAAATGTATTTCAATCGAAACGCAACAGCTGCAATTTCTAAAAGAGGGTTTGTTTTCCCTGAACTCTACAAAGGGAAATATCATTATAAAGTCCAACCTGAACTCCAAACGGTACGAATTTAGGATTTAAAGAAAATCCATAATATTTGATTAATCAATAAGGCCCAGGTTAATTTAACCAGTAGAATCAAGTGTTCAACTTAAAAAGAAACATCGTCTCTCTTACCTCTCCACCTCCGAGTCACTGGAAATCTCTTCATTGTATTTGCTGCTGGATTTCTTTGCTCGTATTTTGCTCCGTCCTCCTGAAACTCCATCAGCCTGCAGCAAAAGATAAAATCAACACATTTACTGAGCGCATAAACACGAACTGTTGCTAACATGACTTAGCTCGATTGCTAACAGTTTTCTCAACTTGCCTTCCGCTTTACCGCTGCTGTTTCTTTGCCTTTTTTGGTCGCTTTAGGGTTCCCTTTTGTCTTAATGAAAAATGACGACATTGTGATATGTGACAAAAGACGTTCTAGAATAAACTTTAGCTCTATCGCTGCTCAAGTTTCTCTTAGCAGGAACATTGAAGCCACATGTGTAGATCGCAACCAATGTGGTAGTCCATGCCCGGCTAGGAGAACAAACACTGATTGGCTCGGAACCTTGCCAGTTTTAAAACGCCCCGCCTTTTCTCGGAAGAGTGATTTCTCATTGGTCGAATCCTTGAAAGAGGGCTGAACAGGAAGTTGTACAGATTAAAAATGCTTCCCTCGGGAACCACATCTCCTCAGCAATGTTCCACAGGTATTTGTAAAAAAATACGGATTTTAAAACATATTAGTTCAAAGCACATCATTTCCACGTAGTTTTAAATATAAACATACACTTAATATTTCACGCATATGCGAGTGAAAATATTCCACGCGAGTGTTAAAAAAAATTAAGCAACTACATCAGGACCTTTATACTGTAATACTGGAGTAGTACTACTACTTCCTCTACTACGCAGTATTTCCATGTATTCCGCTGCCTTTGTCTTCAGTGACTGTGTTTTTTAGGCTCTCTCCCTGAAGGCTATCTAATCGGTCAGGTGAGACTCTTATGCACTAACATTAAAGCTTGGTTTAACCACAGCTGATGGATAGTTTGTCTTCCTCTGTGCGTCCAGCTGCTTTAGTGGGAGGGGCCGAGAAGGAGGCAAGGGGCAGTGGGAGCGATCTAAACAAAAAAAAAACCTCTCCATCTTAGCTGGCATTAAATAATTTAATATGAAAACAAAGAATGATCGCTGAATGAATGTGAAAAGTTTGTCTGACCCCCTGTGTGTGTGTGGAGAAAATCAAAACTTGGAATGTGTTTCCATATGTCCAGATTTACTTCTTCCCAAATGCCTCCAAAGAGAAGCTCTGGATCGAGTCCAGGACAGCCGCAAGTGAAGATGATAAAGATCGGCAGCCCTTTAGATGTCCAGGAGTTCAGTGCTGGGTCTGTGGAGGACAGATACAGGATGGCAGAAGAGTCCAGCCACTCCCCTCTTCCCACCAACGAAGTGATCACAATGAACTCCGTTTAACCTTTCCATTCACTGAAAAGCAACAGTTGATCATTATAGACATTGTTGTGTCAAAGACATTGTTTCGATCTGAATCACGCTGTCGTTTTCGTAGCTTGAAGTTTTAAAGAAGTCTAGTTCAAAAACGGATGTGCCGCAGGACATTTCGTATCTCTTTGGAAATCAATGAATTAAAGTAAATTTTCATAAACTACTCATAGTCTATTGTAAGAAAACGTGATTATGTGAAATAATATTCAACTACAGGAGGTTTCTTAGATATTTAGGTTTCGTTGGGGATCATAATAATAATAATAATCAAAGTAGTAAAAATAGATATGCTATATATCGTTTATAGTTGCATTGATACAAAATTGTTTCTTTACCGATGAGAGAAATGGAAGGAGCAGTAGGGGTGTCAGATCTGCATTGAAATCGACAAAATATTGGTTTAATCCCAAACCACATGTCACTACTAGCTTGACAAGTGTAGTTTCCAAACAGAATTATTTTAATGAGAGTGATGGATGGCATTTCTTTAACTGTCTTGCCAAGGCGTTGCTTTTCAGAGCTGGAAATATTCTCAAACAGCCACATTTGTATTTCTCAGAAACCAGCCCATGCTTACTCTGCAGCAGGGCTGTTTTTGCACGTTCTTTGGAAACTATTTACCGTCTCTTTTTCTTCTTTGTTGGCAGCCTGAAACTTTTGACTTTGATGAAGAACATTTTGCAAGCCAAGGCATCAGGACGGACACCGTCAGCCTCCTCATGAAAATAGAGCAGCTGCAGGCGCAGCTCAAATACGAGCGCAGATGCAGGATCTTGGCTGAGAGAGAGCTGAGGGAACTCAAAGGTTGGTGGAAAGATACACCAAGGAATCAATCATTAATCCAGTAGGACTTCCTGTCATGAGCACATTATGGCTTTATGTGCCGTCAAGCAGATGTGTGGTTATTGTTGATATCATGTCCATGTCATATTTTTGCAGATTTGTTTGGTCAAATGTTAAAAAAATATTTTCCAGCTGTGACTAAAAATAAATCAATTTTAAATCTGACAGATAAAACAATATCAGAAAATAATACTCAAAATGTTTTTCAAAAAATTAAATGGCAGAGAAAATGTAAATACATTTTATGTCTTTAATTACGCAAAGTTCTGGTGCCCAAACTGTTCAGATCTTAAATGGATTCCAGGCAGCTTTTGCAGAAGCTGATGTAGTCTTATTCTAGATTGGACTGTGGGTTATTACCAATTATGAAGAAAACTAGAGGTAGTGTATAATATTAGTTTAATTATATTGCATTTTGTAATGCAACTCACTTTATGATCATGTCATATTTTATATATCAATGAAGGCATCATGGTTATTCCTAGAAGCCTTCTTACATGTGGACTTCATGAAGACTTCATTAATTGTAAAGAAACTGGTTTGAGGGTATAGAAATACCTTTAAAGACTAATTATGTTCATCAAAGCAAAAACATATTCTAAATATTTAGGGTGTTATTTCACCTCCTATTTGGGTCTCCTGCAAAGATCAACTAAGCACAACTATGGAAGTAAATATGTTTTGAGAAATTATTTCAATAATCTATAAAATTCATAAAAATACTCACTACTTGATAAAACTCAATATCCTTAAAAATACTAGTTTGCAATTGACCTTTCATGGTTTTCCACCTTTTTGTGTAAAGTTGTTCTGTGGAGAGATTAAGAAGATTTTTAATATAAGGGCCTTGCACACAACTCACATAAACACATTACTGCAACTGTGAATGAAAGAGCTGCTTTGCTTCCTCAGGGCAGGAACACATTCTGTGCATGCAGGAAACAATAATCCCACAGCCTCACTGCATCATCTAGTTCTGTGTGAGAATGTCAGGACGACTCCAACTGATTTGTGTAACTTGCCTTGCAGCTGTATATTTTTGTATACAGCGAATACTTATCTTGCATTGGGTTTAGCTTTTCAACGACTACTCTGTGGCAAAGTTATCAAGTTATATAAAATGTGTTTTACAAGTGTATTTGTGTTGATTTAACATTATTTGCAGAGATGAACACGCTCATGATACAGATGAGGCACACAGCAAATGAACTTCGAGTAACTCTGGATCACGTACTTCATGGAAGTGAGGCCGGGGTTGAATCACAAAACACTGATGAAGGTGTGACCTTCCTGAGCGATTCTGGAGTTCATGTTGGAGGAGTTCATAATATCCCAGAGGTCAGTGCCAGAATGATCTGAAAGTCTTTTGCCAATACAACGGTTAAAGGCACAGTTTTTGTTTTGAAATCATACTGGACAAACCTGATTCTCCAAGTATTAGAATATTTATATCCTTCACCATACTAATGAAGACTGTGATTTTTATGTGATCATTTTTTTGTTTGTTTTCAGGATGACCTTAACTTTGTGTATCTTGCTGAGAATATACGAGTGCCAAAAGATCTTTATGAGCGCGTTGCAGACATTTCTGACTTTAAGAAGTATGTCGGCGCTCTGCTGATGATAATTTTCGACCGAGACACTTTGGCCACTCACTGTCTGCAGGGCCGGAAGAACAACTTCACAGGAGAAGATAGCCACAAGCCTCCTCTCCCACCTGAGATCTTAAAAAGCTTAATGGGTGAGATAAAGAACACCAGCCAAAACTCAAATATCACTCTTTGTAGCATAACAATATCTACTTTAATATCGTTAATGTCTTGTAATGTGTTCTTTTTTTCCTCTTCAGATCATGTTGCAGAAAAGTTTGCCGTCGACACTACCCAGATTAAATATGCCATCCGCACAAAGCTGAACAACGAGGACAAGCTGCTGAAGAAGAGGTTGGGGTTGGTTAAAACTGAAAACAGAGCATCTGTTGATCAAACTTTCTGCCAAGATGCTTCAATTCTGTCTAGAAATGATGCAATGGCAAATGACTCTGTGTTCTAGTGGTGCTGATCTGCCACTGTGTTACTGTCTAATCTCATTGTTGCCTTTTCTTTAACCAAGTAAAGCTTTCTCCCATATTAAGCTGCTTATTTTTAAAAAACTTTATAGGACACTTTTTATTTTGACAACTCTTAGTTGATTATTTAGTGTCTGAAAAGCTGTTAACACTATGAAATGTCATATATATACCCAGGTTCCTAAACACAAGTGTGTCTGTTGCGGTGATTGTTTTTGTAAGTGGTGGTAGCGTAGAAACAGAATAACATTTAACCTCCCAAGCAAGTGTACGTTGTATGTGTACACAAGGTACATTTCAAACTGTTACTATTTGTGATGATCTGTGCAAAAACTGTGTTGAAGGTGATGTTGTGTTTTGGAGTCTTGTGTTCACAGATTCAGATGATAATTTAAGTGAAAGTATTTTATAATTATGTCAGTAGAATAAAATCCAGTATATTCTCTGTTGTTTGTTTTTTCTTCTTCTGTCAGTCAACAGATGTCAGTAGTGAGTCTTGTTTGACCGCTGTGTTAAAGGTCACATGACCTTTTGTCTCTCACTGTCTGATATTAAATAAACTTTTTCTGCTTTAGATTAGTTCGGGTTCTTAAATGATATATATTTGCTACATGTAAGTTGCACCAGTCTCTTGTGTTTTTGTGGAGCAAAATACGTACAAAACAAAACAACCTCTGTCCAGTTTAATTGGTATTCCCAAACCTGGAAGCTTCAATTTATTTAATTCAAATGTAGCACTGGTTGTTATGGCCAAACATTTCCTCTTTAGTTTCAGACCATAGTACATGTCACCAGAAATTAAGATTTTTGTCCTTAAGTTCATTTTCAAACTAACCTCCTTTTTTATTGCCACTTTGGGAATAATAACTTTTCCCCAACTGAGTGGTCTTTTAGCTCATGTTGATGCTTGGCTTGTTCTACTGGACAATGACACTCACTTATTAACTTTTTCACAAGTTTTTTTTTTTTTTTTTTTTTTTTTTTTTTTTTTGTTAGGTTTTTTTAAAAGATTTGATAGTATAAAAAATTAGAAGGGGTGAAGTAAAAAAA